>CM022298.1:737440503-737539623 GCA_011799875.1 Thinopyrum elongatum | reverse complement strand
TTTCCTCGCTGGGAGTGAGGAAGGATCTTTGAGCTGTACTTCAACAGTTTGTTAAATAAATGCTATTCTACTCTCTTCTACTGCTGCAAGATGATGGCTTTGAGAAGATGTTTGAAGATGAGTCTTCTTCGATAGGGACTAGGCTTTCTCCTCTATTCTGGCATTTCTGCAGCCCATGTCCACATATACAGCCGTTTCTCCATTGATAATGTTGCATATGTAGTATAGACCTTGCTTGCGGTACTTCGATGAGTACTCACGGTTGCTTTATTTTCTCTTTTCCCCCATATACCCACCTTTGATGATACACCAGACGATGGAGTCCAGGAGCCAGACGCCACCCACCGGATCTACTACCAGCGGGTCCAGAGGCCTACTACTGGATCGACCACTGACCAGGAGTAGGATCGGAGGCTCCCAGCAGGAGGGCCAACGCCTTTCGATCTAGTGTCGCTTGTTTGTGCTAGCCTTCTTAAGGCAGAACTTGTCTAACTATGTCTGTACTCAGATATTATTTGTATGACTGACTTATGTATTCGATCTATCTTCGGATCCCTGGTCTGTAATATTGGGTGGACCTCCGGTTTTTTGTGTTTAGAGTTGTGTTTGTGGATATCTCCCGTGATTCCCTGGCTTGATCGTACACGTTGCTTGTAGACTAGTGTACGATTGACTGGGGGCGTCCAAGTTGGTATCAGAGCCGACTGCCTGTAGAGCCCCCCCCCCCAATTCCTTGGCCGAAGTTGAGTCTAGAAACCGAGGACACTAATTTACTAACTTGGCTGTGGTGCTTACGGCCCACGTCGCCAACGGGTGGTATTAGGATCTTTTATTCCTCTTCTATACTCTGGACTCTAATATCTCTTCATTCTGTTAATAAATTTTACTAAGCCGACACTTAGGATCTCGTAAATCCCGACTACCCGAGGCTGATATCTGTGCGATTTCCCAGTCATTGACTGATTAGTCTGATAATCAATTTTCCTTTCCATTGTTTTGTTTTAACCTTCTCTTCCGAGTTGTGTTAACTCTCGTTGGTCATTTGACAAATCTGAATTTCCTCTGTTTCAGTGGACCGTTTGTTTCCACCGCGTCCTACGATACAGCTTGTGCTTCGCACTTGGGCTCGTAATACCCCTGGGGTTCCAGCTGTCCTGATCTCTCTATGACCAGACTTGGCATACCGCTGGTACCTGAGTACAATGGTTTACGAGGATTACCGCGAGTTTAATCAGAGAAGTACCATGCTGATGTCGATCTATGATCGGCAGAATGACTCAGACACCGAGCTGCAACCTTTGTCCACGGTATCGGCGTGACGATTGAGAATGGCAGTACATGATGCCGCCTACTCTGCTGTCGCATGTCTCGAGGACAGTTCAGTGATATCTTGGATGACTCTGATTTTCCGATACATTCCGTTAGCCCCTGCTGGAGATGCTACCGGGATACTTACACGCCATCTGTGCCCCGTACGAGCCTCGCCGATATGACCACCGCGTTCTGATTCAGTGCACTCAGGCTCTGGATCGCACTGTTCGGGTCTCGCCGTCGAGTTGGTTTGCCACTCGAGCACTTCTTTTACGATGCTATATGACGCAGTTGATGCCCGCTGTTGCATGCAGGGATACATCCGGAGCACATCCTTACCTTACCCGCGCAGACTCAGAATGTATTCTGGTATTGACTGGCCTGCTGTTGGAGTCAACACCTACACGTGGACCTCTTCTTACAGTTCGAGACCGGGGTTTCTGCATCAGAGTGCACATGGAGCACAGGATCCTTCCGCGACGAATATTCGTCGTCCGCATCTCGCAGTTACCCTACCCGTTACAGTGGTTTGTGTTTTCTCCGACGTTTGATGAGCCTTTGCTATGTCTCGTTGTGGTACTTCCTTACCGCGTGCTGCGCGCCGCCTAGTATGTCTAGCTTTTATTTGCGCCGTTATGCTGTCTCCGCATGTACCCGACTTTGTGTATGGATCTGTATGTCTTAATCGACTACTGTTATGTATCTATTACACTTCTAGGTATTGTCGTGTTACATCAATACTTGTCGCTAAACACTCGCAATTGCTTTTACTAAACTACCCCTGTTGATACTTAGCAGATGGTTAGACTAGGTGGTCCGTGGTCGTGGTCGTGCCCCTGAACGTCCACCACCCCAGACTATATGGCAGCTATGATGCAACAGTTCGACTTAACCGCCAGTTCATATGTTGGAATCATGGCTCAGTTTCCCGCACATAACAACCAGAACCAGAACCCAGCTTCAGTAACTTTGACAGATTTTACGCGACTCAACCCAACGCAGTTTCGCAACTCTGACAAACCCCTGGATGCCGATGACTGGCTCCGCGACATCACTCACGATAGGAGTCTGCTAATGTCGCCCCCGCCAACTTTGTCACCTTCGCGGCCTTTTTCTTAAGGGCCCGCTGCTCAATGGTGGGACACACACACACGTGCTCCTGCCTGTTGGAACAGTCATCACTTGGTATGAGTTCCAGGCTGCTTTCCGTACACGTTCATCCCTCAAGCATTTATGGAACGCATGAAGACCCAGTTCCGCCACCTCACCCAGGGCATAAAACGCGTCGAAGCTTATCAGCGGGAATTTCTGATCTCTCCCGCTATGCTGAAGAGACATCGCCACAGATGTCGCAGACAGGAGAAGTTCCGTAAGGGACTACCACCCTGACCTCAAGCTTGCACTAGCTGCTCAAGACATCAATGACTTCTCAACTCTAGTGAACAAGGCTATTCTCGTTGAGACCGCTCAGATGGAACACAGGACTCGCAGAAGCGCTATCGTGAGTTTGGCTCATCTTCGGGCTCAGCACCGAAGCGTAGAGTTTGGATGCCCAACAACGCGTTCCGCTCCAATCCTCTGCGCCAAAGAACAATGCTGCACTACGTCTGCCTCCTCCACCCGAGGCCGTCAAAGCTCAAGCTATTCATAGAACCATGCCCTCTTCGTCCTGAAGATGGTTTGTGTTTCAAGTGCCGGCAAACCAGGCCACCAGGCAAAGACTGCCCGCCAGACTCAGAATCAGTTTAGATTTTCCTCGTGCTGGCGCGTGATATGGCCGTGGCAACAATCAGACCGCCAACTATAATTACTGGGTCTGCTTCACGTGGTCGTGGTCAAGCTTACACATTGCATTGAAGAATTCCAGGATCAACCTGCTACTGTTGTGGGTACCCTTCTGTTAATAACTCAGTACCTGCTTCTGTTTATTGATTCAGGAGCATCGCCATCCATTCATGTCTGAAGCATTTGCATTATCTCATGACATTGCATTCGAAAAGATGAACCTGCCAATAGTTGTCCGTACCCCTGGAGGCCAATGTCAAACCACTATGATGGCACATAATGTGTCCCTGTTGAAAACCGAGGAATTTGAATTCCTAGCTTCCCCTATTATCCTGAAGTCTGCACCATAGACCTCATACTCGATGGATTGGTTGAAAGCTCACATTGTCTTGATCAATATCCACAAAAATTATCCAACTTCTTCACCCTCCGATGAGATAGTGAACTACACTCATCAATTACCTCGAGACGCTGAAGGAGGTATATGTTAGAATGCTTTGAACGCCTCCCCTCTGGAAGGGATCGAGAAGTTCCTGTCGTTTCGAGATTTCCAGACGTCTTTTCCAGAAGAACTTCCAGGAATACCCGGGGTGTTCTACTGCCTAACTAAATGTTTTAGTTAATTTAGGAATTTATTCGGATTTATTTAATTAAAGTTGGACACTATTCATTTATCGAAATCGGTCTAATTGTTCAACGTTCTTATAGTTACGGGCATCTGACGGAGATACCGAGGGCGTATCCGGGTTCGTATCGTCGTTCTGAGCAAGTTTCATGTACAAAGTATTTTCATCGGAGTTACGGTTTATTTAATATGATTTTCTAAAGTTTTTATTAATTTCTAAAATTTAATTAATTATTTAATTCAACATTATCCGAAACAGTGCTGATGATGACATCAGCATGACCTCATGCTGATGTCAGCGGTTAATTAAGTTAATTACTAATTACTGTTTAATTAACACTAATTAGTTAACTAGATTAACCTAATCAGGATTAATTAACTAATTAATTAATTATTATTTTTTTTATTTTTATTTGGGTCATGGGCCCCACTGGTCAGTGGACCAGGGGCGGACACGTCCGGGGCGTGCCCCTTTTGGGACCGGACATGTCCGGTGCCCAAAGGGGACGCACGGGCGGGCGCGGGCGGTCGGGGGCGCGGCGAAGCGTGGGCGCAGGCGAGCGCACGCGGGGCCGGAGGCGGGGCGGCGGCGCGGTGGCTGGAGCGGCCGCGGGCGGCAGCGCGGTGGCTGGAGCGGCAGCGGGCGGCGGTCGCGCGGAGGCGAAGCGGGGCAAGATCCGCGAGCAGTAGCGAGGCAGGGCACGCGCGCGCGTGTGCGAGGCCCGGCGATGGCTGTCTGTGCGCGCGGGCGCGTGCGCGAGCCTGGCGCGCGGGCGGACGGCGGCAACGGGTGCGCGGTGGCGCGCTGGCGAGGTGCTGCGAGGCGAGAGGGGGGTGGAGTCCCGAGCCTCACCGTGATCCTGAGGACGGGCCAGCGGTCGGTCGGTGTGGTCGACGGGGACGGACCGGGCGATGGGAGGCGACCGCGGAGACGAGCGGCGACTCGCATTGTGTCCGGACGCGTCCTTTTCTTAGTAACTGCGGAGTTTGAAAACGGCTTGCTTATACTATGACTATAGCACTATGGATTTGAGCACGTTATTTCTGTTTACATGGGGGATCCTTTGTGGATGGGTTGGTGCTCGAGAGTAAAACGAAATTCACATAACAATAAAGGATTGAGTGGTCCAGCTAATCGTCTTATGTTGGTGTGGGTTGCATGCGGGCGGCGGACTATTTGAGAGTGCGTCCTTCTTAGGGGCGGTAAGGAGGGCAACGTGTTTCGCCGCTATTTTCTTCTTCTTCTTCTATCTTTCATCCTTTTTTTGTTTTTGTTTGCGTTTTTATTTTTTTGACTGTATTTTTATGTGTTGTGATTTTTTTTTTTTGCGCGGTCGGGCGCGTCGGGGCGAGCGGCGTCGAGGGAGCAGGCCGGCGAGGGAGAGCGGGCTCCGGCGGCGGCGTCCAACGGCGACGGCGACAGCGATCCGGGGCGACGGCACCGTCGCCCGATCCGATCTGGATCGGGGGGGGGGGAGGGGGGAGCGAGGGGGGGAAGTGGCACCGGTGGTTTAGGGTTTGGGTTCCTGGGGGAGGCCATACAGAGAGGGGGCGCAGGTGGGCCGGCCGGCTGGCTTCGGCCATTGGGCCGGGGGGGGGGTGTGGGGGGGGGGTTGCTCTTTTTTTTCCTTTTCTGTTTCTTTCTTTTCCTTTCTTTATTCTCTTTTCTCCACTGTTAAATGTTTAGGCCCCAAATGGTTTTTTGTAAAATTGTGACCTATTCATAAATCCAGTGCATTATTCCCTAACACCTAAAATTGTTTGGGCAAAACATAATTCCCATATTTATTTCAGATTTAATAAATGGTTACTAAATATTATCTTTATCCACTGTTTGAGGTTGTTCGAGTCACTTATCCAATTCCAATGATGTTGGTTTCAATTTTAGAATAGCCTCTGGAATATTTGTTATTTATCTGACATTTTAGCTCCTATGTTGGACAACTTTTATATTCCACTTTCATTTAAATTTGAATTTGACTTAGGAGTTGAAATGCAATGTGATGCTAATGATGATTATGCACTGTTGATCATGCTAACATGTCATTATCAAAAGTGATTACTGTTGCTAATCACCGGGGGTGTTACAACCATTGACTACCATCGGCTGACAAGTTGATTGTTTTCTTGTCCGGTAAGTTTACAAATTGGAAACAAAGTCGGACTGAGATCGTGATCGCGACATGATACCGCCTTGGTCCTCCTATATATATATGACTTACCGGCCAAAGCCAAAGATACACCAAAAACGAGTTAGGGTTTTGCCTCCTCTCGCTATTTGCGCTGCCATCATAGTCTACTCCATCACGAACGCCGGCGTGCACCAGCGAGCGGGAGAGCAGGTCTCCAGAACCTCTCGCCCTGATGATCCTGTATCGAGAGAGGGTGAATTAGGTTTTTGGGAAGCACTTCGCGCGACTGCCCAAGTTCATCTCCACGGGTTGTCTTCCATCGAAGTCGGGTGGCGTCGCGTACCGACATCTCTAGCGTCGTCTGCTTCGACCGGTCTTCACCAACGTCGTCGTCAAAAACGTTGTTTCTACAGTAGCTACGATTTCAAAGGAATAGTATGTGCGTCGTGATCTGCTCATGACTCTAATTAGGGTTGTTGTTACATGTGCGTTGCTAGTGTACATGTTTCCTGTTCATCTAGTATGCTAGACAGTTGCATGCTAATAATAGTTTCAATCATAATCTATATTATGGAATTAATCATGAAATTGCCTAATTTTCCAACACCACAAGGATTCAAATCTTGTTGGTCATATCTGTAGGAGATATGCCCTAGAAGCAATAATAAATGTTATTATTTATCTTCATGTTCGTACTTGTGTTTATATTCCGTGTTATAACTGCTATGGTTCTCGAGTTTGCAATAACCACGAGGCTCGGAGGAAAACTCATATGCACGTGTGGAATAATAAACGGTAAAATATACTCCTAGTCATGCCTCTAAGACTAGCTCAAGTGTTACATGATGATTATGTTTTCCTGATCATGGACATATCTATGCCGGCAATTTTGAGGACACAATGTTAGAAGAACACTTGTGTTGAATCGACCCGATTGATGTTATGCTATGAGATACATTCGTCACAAGTTAATGGTTAATAACACAGAGAAAGTTAACGTTTGCATAATTCCTTAGACCATGAGAGTATCGAGTTTCTTCATGCTTGCTTCATGAACTTTGGGGTTTGTTAAACGTCATCCGTAAAAGTTAACGTTTGCATAATTCTGAACATTTTTTGAAATTCCTGAATATTTCTTGAATTTTAAACTAAATTTCAAAATACAAACATTTTTTGAAATTATAAATTGTTTTCAAATTTTTGAACAACTTTTGGAAAGCAGCGAACAATTTTTTAAATCCCGGAACTTTTTTTGAATTTCTGAACCAAAATTTGAAAATATGAACATTTCTCAAAAATGATTTTTTAAATGAAAATATTTTTTAATTTCTGACCATTTGTTGAAAAATAAAAATAAACTTGAAAAAGAAAAAAAGAAAAGAAAAAAAGAAGAAACAAAAAAGAAAAAGGAAAGAAAACATGAAAGAAAAATAAATCGAAATAGGAAAAAAGAAAAAAAGAAAAAAAAGGAAAAAAGTTCAGGAACCTTCTAGTTGGTTCCCAAAACAAGAAAAACCTGGCTGGGAACCTCCTAGTTCCGAAAACCGGGAACGCTGAAGCACTTAATGGGCCGGCCACCCCGAACAATCGCTCGATCTCCAAGGCTAGCCCCTACAATTTGCCGCAACGACGGCAAATAGGTTTTTCCGTGCCAACTAGCGAATTGGCGCTCACGTACCCCTTGCTTTTGGGCCGGCCTAACAACACGGCCTTCCCCCAGGCTCACTTGCTCGAGCGTGCACTGACCGGTTGACTGGTAGACCATTGACTAGTTGAACCATTAACCTTTATATTTTCTAAAAAAATCACAATAAAAGGAAAAAGTTTGCGGATTGAAAAAAGGTTCATGAATTTGGAATTGTTTTGCAAGAAAGTTCATAAAATTAAAAAATGTAAACCAATTTAAGAAAAGTTGATGAATTTGGAAAAAGTTTTCAAAATCCAAAAAAGATCACGGATTTTGGGAAAAAAAAAGCTAAAATGGAAAAACAAAAAAGGAAAAGGGAGAAAAAAGAAAAGATGAACAAAAACCGGGTGAAACAAACCGTAGCAAACAACATAAACCCAGGGACAAAAACACACGCCGAAAGCTTGAGGAAGCTTCACATAAACCCATTTCTGATTTATTTTGTTTTTTGTTTCTCTCTTTTCTTGATGCTTTCCCTTGTCTTTTTTTTTTTGGTTTCCTCCCCCTTTTCCTTTTTCAGTTTTTTCAATTTTCAATTTTGTTTTTGTTTCTATTTGGAAAGATTAAACATTTTTTAAACTTCATCGGTATTACAAAAGTACATCATGTATTGGAAAAATGTTCATCGTATAATTTAAAATGTTCATCGGGTATCTTTTTAATAATGTTCTTCGTGTATTTAAAAAAATGATAATTGCTTGTATACAAAATAATGTTCGCATATTTTTAAAACTAATTGGTTGCATTTGGCCTTTGTGCCATGAGTGCAACGGGTCATCTAGTTATAGCAAGAGACCTATGGAGAATAGCCTTGTTTACTGTTGAAAATAGTGTATAGCTCTTGACACGAGAGGTTGTGGAATCCTTACTATTACTTCCCTTTTTAGGATATATATTGCGTTAGTCCAACCATGGATAATTCCCACGTAGAGAAGAAAATTAGGAATTAATTACCTTTTGTGCTTAACAAATCATCCGGCTTTTAGTGGACAAAGGTACCCTTCTGAAAGTGACAATGAGCAGCCTGGATCATGTCACGAGACACCAACCGACCAAGGCTAAGCTGTGTTGCAAATCGACCACCTCTGCTTTGTTTGTTCTGAAGGGGCTCCTCTGTTTCGTGATCTTGGCCGTATTCAGAAGCAGAGTCTACTCTGTTGGCATGGCGAATTCATCTTCCAATAACTATGCTCCAACCAGCCCAGCTCACTAGAGTAGAGCTTATTACGTTTCGTCCTATCTCAAAACCCCGACAGCCACACGGTTTGTTTGCTAAGAAGCAGGGCTGCACAATCGCAGCCCAACCTCGGAATTGGATCTGGTGAGCGAGCAGAGCGGTCACAGCCGGTGAGCAGTGCGTACCAAAATCAAACAAGCACTCTTCTGATAAATCCAACATACCACTATTTTTATCAGGCTCACCAATATTCTGCTGAACCATGATCCAGCAGGTCATTGCCATCTTCTATGGTCTTGGGGGTGTATGCCTCTTTCTCTTTGTACTGCCCCATGAACGGAAAAACCAAACCGAAGTGTGGATCGGATGTCATATGTGGAGGTTGGCCAGGACAGTGCCACCCTTTGGATTAACGGTTGTGGTTATCTATGTAGGAGGTCAGCAGAGTTGAATTTTCTCTGCAAGAAAAGCCTCCAAGGGTCCTCTAGAATTCCCGTTTCCGATGGATTTTCGGTCCCTAGTTGTCCGTTCTGTTCTAGTATGTGCTAGGTTCGTGTTACCCTTCTGAGCAGGCAAGATCATGGTACTTCACAGACAATTAATACAAAAGGACCCTGTCAGAGGAGTACGTGTAGGTCGTCGCTCGATCTTGTCCTTCGTCTTCCTCTATCTCCATTTCCTTTGTTTTATTCCTTCTCTTTGTTTCGTCAAGGAGCCTGGTGGTACGGGTCACGGGCTAGAATCAGCCGGCCCATACAGAGTGAGTAAAGAATAAAAGGAAAAGGACGGACTGGGAAACAAGGTCCTAAACACGCGGGAAATCCGAACAAAAACGGAAAAGGTGCCAACGACCTAGACACGGGGGTCAAGCCTGCTAGACGTCCTAGCCTACTGAATACAAAAGGATGGTGTAGGTCGTCGCTCAATCTTGTTCTTCGTCTTCCTCTATCTCCATTTCCTTTATTTAATTCCTTCTCTTTTTTCCATCAAGGGGCCTGGTGGTACGAGTCATGGACTAGAATCAGCCGGCCCATACAGAGTGAGTAAAGAATAAAATGAAAAGGACGGGCTGGGGAACAACGTCCTAGACACGCGGAAAATCGGAATAAAAGCGGGGAAAGATGCCAACGACCTAGACAGGTGGCTAGACTCGACGGACGAACATATACCTATATAAGGCCCACCCAGATTCTCAAAGGCCATAGGTCTCTCGCCCCGCATTAGCAGCAGTAGTATCCATGATTGATGGTGCTGTGATTCTGCAAACAGCGCCAGATCTTTACGTTCAGGCCTTCTTCTTTGGTTCATAGGAATTTTGTAGGAATTCTAAAGGATAGAAACTTTGTAGGAAAAATTTCTTTGGAGCCCTTTGGTTTGTAAAAATGGATTTCTATTTCTATGTGGGATATGAATCAATCCTTCATTACCCGTAAAAAAAAAAAGAATCAATCCTTCATATTTCAAAAGAAAAAAAAATTAGCCTAGACTCAATGAAAATTTTTCTATACTATGCATCAAATGACATCTCTTTTTCAATAGGAATTGGGCTATGATTTTCCTATTCCTATATCATTCCTATCCTATGAACCAAAGGAGACCCCAAAGGATGCAGTTTTTACTCTGAAAAGAAGATAAAGGACGCGACTGCATAGCCGTTCAAAATATCCACGCTCGAAATATAAGGTGACCGTAAGTACACCAGAAATCCGAACAAAGCCGAAACCCGGAACATTGTTACTCAAAAAAAGAAGATGAAGGGTCCAACTCGCGTTCCACGCTCGAGAAGTGGATAGAGAAACAAGGGCGACCACAAACTGTGTTTCCCAAACATCCAGTTTGATTTCAGCGTCATTCCACCAACATTCTAGAGATGGGGAGCAGCAGCCTGTTATTACTCTACTCTCCACGTTCGATTTTTCTATTTTTGCACTGCAAAAGCTTCTTCTATTGTAGTCTTCGGGCATGTTTGATTGTAGGCTAACTTTGTCTTCGTCTGCCACACAATTTTTTTGCCAAATTTGCTTAACCTTAGGTGCATAGATTCTTAGCCACACTTTTGCTTGCCTAAAAGAATCTTGTCACTTTTTTATATGCACGGCATGTGATGCTTATTTTTCCCCAAAAAAAAAAAAATCTTACCTAAAGTGTCGCTAGAACAAAAACACTCACCTAACTTGATCAAACTTCCCTAACTTGGTGTGTGGCCAATTGTGGCAAAGTGTACTGTCACAATGCTCTTTCTTCTCCTCTATCAAAAAAGGAAAAAGAAAATTTAACACAAAAGCATGTTCACGTGCTTCACAGCGAAGGCAGTCCCATTTGAGTGATTGCCAAGGAGAAAATGCTTTGGGCATTGCCTGCCCTACCGAAACAGCAGAAAATTGGTGTCAGTCCTAAAGCATGTGCATTGAGGGCTGGTCCGTGTTGTCACCATCCACTTTTGACAGTGCTAAATCGTTCTTTTACCTTGTTTTTTTCTTTATGCTTTCTTCTTTATCCCATTTTTTCCTTCTAAAGCGCATACAGCTTTTTTAAAAAAGTTGATACGATAAAAATATATCAAAGGAAAAAAGACAAAAAGAGGATTGGAACCCACGACTTAGTCTTTGCTACGTAATTACGTAAAAAGCTTACCACCCTACGACCATCAGTCATCGTTAGATAGGATTATACTTCCCCTCTCGCGAAAGCGGCGGCTCGGGCGAAGAGCTCGTCCCCTCCAGTCTACAAAAGAGATAATCTCCAGCTCACCTTTTAGGTACTAAGCATGAGGAGCCATATGTCGTGTGGCCGAATCCCTCTTTCACCGTATTTTCTTTTTTTCTCCTCTTACAGACTGCATATAGTATAAAAAATAAACAACTTCTATTTAACTAAAATTCTGGGTTTGACTCCTATTTTATCCAAAATTTTCCTTTATTTATGGATATTTTTATCTTTCATTTTGAAATCGTTCTTTTGCCTTGTTTTTTCTTTCTGCTTTCTTCTTTATTACATTTTTTCCTTCTAAAGCGCATACAACTTTTTAAAATAGATGATACGATAAAAATATATCAAAGGAAAAAAAAGACAGAAAGAGGATTGGAACCCACGACTTAGTCTTTGCTACGTATTTACGTAAAAAGTTTACCATCTTACGACCATCAGTCCTCGTTAGCTAGGATTACACTTCCCCTCTCATGAAAGCGGCGGCTCGGGCGAAGAGCTCGTCCCATCCAGTCTACAAAAGAGATAATCTCCAGCTTACCTTGTAAGTACTTAGCATGAGGAGCCGTATGTCGTATGGCCGGAACTCTCTTTCACTGTATTTTGTTTTCTTTTTTTTCTCTTACAGACTGCAAATAGTATAAAAAATAAACTACTTCTGTTTAACTAAAATTCTAGGTTTAACTCCTATTTTTTCCCCATTTTTCCTTTATTTATGGATATTTTTATCTTTCATTTTTAAATCGTTCTTTTGCCTTGTTTGTTCTTTCTGCTTTCTTCTTTATCACATTTTTTTTCTTCTAAAGCACATACATCTTTATAAAAAAGATGATACGATAAAAATATATCAAAGGAACAAAAAGGCAAAAAAGACAAAAAGAGGATCGGACCCAGGACTTAGTCTTTGCTACGTAATTACATAAAAAGCATACCACAGTACGACCATCAGTCCTCGTTAGCTAGGAATATACTTCCCTTCTCGCGAAAGCGGTGGCTCTGGCGAAGAAGTCGTCCCCTCCAGTCTATCGTGTGGCCGAATCCCTCTCTCACCGTATTTTTTTCTCTTACAGATTGCAAATAGTATAAAAAATAAACTACTTCTATTTAACTAAAATTCTGGGTTTGACTCCATTTTTATCCCATTTTTTCCCTTTATTTATGGATATTTTTATCTTTCATTTTTAAATCTTTCTTTTGCCTTGCTTTTTCTTTCTGCTTTCTTCTTTATCCCATTTTTTCCTTCTAAAGCACATACAACTTTTTTAAAAAGATGATACAAAAAATATATCAAAGGAACAAGAAGGAAAAAAATAATACAAAAAGAGGATTGGAACCCACGACTTAGTCTTTGCTACGTAATTTACGTAAAATGCTTACCACCTTACGACCATCAGTCCTCGTTAGCTAGGAATATACTTCCCATCTCGTGAAAGTGGTGGCTCGGGCGAAGAACTCGTCCCCTCCAGCCCACAGAAGAGATAATCTCGAGCTCACCTAGTAGTTACTTAGCTTGAGGAACCATAGGTCGTGTGGCCGAATCCCTCTTTAGATAAAGAATAAAATTCTGGGTTTGACTCCTATTTTAGCCCATTTTTCCCTTTATTTATGCTTATTTTTATCTTTCATTTTTAAATCATTCTTTTGCCTTGTTTTTTCTTTCTGCTTTCTTCTTTATCCCATTTTTTCCTTCTAGAGTGCATACAACTTTTTTTTAAAGATGACACGATAAAAATATATCAAAAGAACAAAATGAAAAAAAATATAAAATAAGGATTGGAACCCCCGATTTAGTCTACGACTTGGTCTTTGCTACGTTATTACGTAAAAAGCTTACCACCCTACGACCATCAGTCCTCGTTAGCTAGGAATATATATCCCCTCTCGCGAAAGCGGTGGCTCGGGCGAAGAATTCATCCGCTCCAGTCTACGAAAGAGATAATATCCTGATCACCTAGTAGGTACTTAGCGTGAGTAGCCGTAGGTCGTGTGGCCAAATCCCTCTTTCATCGTAATTTTTTTTTCTTACAGAGTACATATAGTATAAAAAATAAACTACTTCTATTTAACTAAAATTCTGGGTTTTACTCCTATTTAATCCCATTTTTCCTTTATTTATGTATATTTTTATCTTTAATGTTTAAATCATTCTTTTGCCTTGTTTTTTCTTTCTGCTTTCTTCTTTATCCCATTTTTTCCATCTTAAGCACATGCCACTTTTTTAAAAAGATGACATGATTAAAATTGAGGGATTTAGCAATAGCTCTATGGTTCTCTCTCTGATCAACTATCCCGACCCCCAGCTTACATGATACTAGGGTCTAGGGTTACATGATCCTAGTCGGTTTGGAGGAGTCCTCTTGGACGCCGGTTGCCTTGTCATATGCTCCAAGCATTCCGCGTCTGTCACGTCATTGGGCCATGGGCAGGCCTGAAGGCCCATGTCAGGAACCGGCCTAGGGGGTCCTGGGCCGGCCTACTCAGGCCGTCTTTCAGTATGATGAGGTACCCCTAGGCCATAACACCATCACTGATGGCCTGGGGCAGGGCCTCACCTTCAGATTGTGATGCCGAGTGGCAGCTCCATGAGCAGTCGGCGGCGTCGGACGTGTCGCCATCCCAAGTGCAGTTGCTGGCATCATGGTCGTCCAATAGTGGGTAGTTTGTGCACACCATCGCGACTAAGTAGGAAGTCGGGGTGGGCTAGGGGGTTGTTTTTGTATCCGTGTAGTGCCTTGACCGGGAGGCCTGGGCGGTTGCGCGAGCTTCAAGTGCGAGGGTTGATGATGAATCCTTGCCGTGCTCCGGTTGAGGAGTAGGGGCGAGGGCTATAGATGCTGGCTCCGAGGGGTGCTCGGGAGCTGCGTCTAATGCTCGACGAAGTGGCGGGACGCGTAGGCGGATGTCGCTGTAGTGGTCGATGATGAACTCAAGGGTTTTGAAGAAGAGGGTTCGGACGAGGGTGGGCGGCAGGCTGGAGTAGAGCCGACCCATCTCGTTCGCGACAACGGTGAATGAGCCAAAGACGAAGCTCTGGTCTGGCGCGAAGTCGCCGGCTTGAAGTTGAGATCCAATCTTGGTTAGATCTCCGGTCGGCGCAATCCCTGCCTGGCACGCCAACTGATGGTATTGAAAACAGTCAGTAGTCTCAATAGGGTGGAGCACGTGACCGGAAGTTCCAGAAGGGATCGCACACGGGAAATTTACCTAAGTTTGGGTCCTCATCATGGAGGTAATATCCTACTCCTGTTTTGCTTTAATTGATTGCATGGGAAACGCCTTGCGTGAGGGGGTTACAATATGCGTGGAGATGTTGCTATCGAGACAATGACTAGATGTCAGATGCCTCTAGCCATCCATGGTCTCGTCTTATAAAGGAGGACAAGACCTAGGGTTACACGGTTTGCTACCGACCTAGAGCCCTGATTGGACGAGGGGTTCTTGACATGCACGCCAAGATGAAGTTCCTTCTGGAAGGAGGGCTTCTCGCGAGATGAAGGGCCCTGGCTGTGCCTCGGCCCGCTGGGCCCTGAGGCCGGCCCAATGACGGGCCTCCCAGCCGACGGGCCACCCCGGTTTAGTACACCGCCAGGAACCCACGACTTAGACTTTGCTATGTAATTACGTAAAAGGCTTACCACCCTACGACCATCATTCCTCGTTAGCTAGGAATATACTTCCTATCTTGCGACAGCGGCGGCTCGGACGAAGAACTCGTCCCCTCCAGTCTACAAAAGAGATAATCTCCAGCTCACCTGGTAGGTACTTAGTATGAGGAGTCACAGGTCATGTGGCCGAATCCCTCTTTAACCGTATTTTCTTTTCTTCTTTTTCTCTTACAGACTGCATATAGTATAAAACATAAACTACTTCTATTTAACTAAAATTCTGGGTTTGACTCCTATTTTGGCCCATTTTTTCCTTTATTTATGGATATTTTTAATCTTTCAGTCCTCATTAGCTAGGAATATACTTCCCCTTTCGCGAAAGCGGCGGCTCGGCACATAACTCGTCCCCTCCTGTCAACAAAAGAGATAATCTTCAGCTCACCTAGTAGTTACTTAGCGTGAGGAGACGTAGGTCGTGTGGCCGGATCCCTCTTTCACCGTATTTTTTTTTTCTCTAACAGACTGCATATAGTATAAGAATTAAACTATTTCTATTTAGCTAAAATTCTGGGTTTGACTCCTATGTTAGCCCTTTTTTCCCCTTTTTTATGGATATTTTGATATTTCATTTTAAATCGTTCTTTTGACTTGTTTTTTCTTTCTGGTTTCTTCTTTATCCCATTTTTTCCTTCTAAAGCGCATACAACTTTTTTAAAAAGATGATATGATAAAAGTATAACAAAACAACAAAAAGGAAAAAAAGACAAAAAGAGGATTGGAACCAACGACTTGATCTTTGCTACGTAATTACGTAAAAAGCTTACAACCCTACGACCATCAGTCCTTGTTAGCTAAGAATATACTTCCTCTCTCATGAAAGCGGTGGCACGGGCGAAGAACTCCTCCCCTCCAGTCTATAAAAGAGATAATCTCCAGCTCATGTGGTAGGTACTTAGCATGAGCAGACATAGGTCGTGTGGCCGAATCCTTCTTTCACATTATTATTTTTCTATTACAGACTGCATGTAGTATAAAAAATACACTACTTCTATTTAACTAAAATTCTGGGTTTGAATCCTATTTTTGCCCATTTTCCCCTTTATTTATGTATATTTTTATCCTTCATTTTCAAATCATTCTTTTGCCTTGTTTTTTCTTTCTGCTTCCTTCCTAATCCAATTTTTTCCTTCTAAAGCGCATACAACTTTTTTTTAAATATGATACGATAAAAATATATCAAAGGAACAAAAAGGAAAAAAGACAAAAGAGGATTGGAACCCACGACTTACTCTTTGCTACATAATTACGTAAAAAACTTACCACCCTACGACGATCAGTCCTCGTTAGCTAGTAATATACTTCCCCTCTCGCGAAAGCGGCGGCTCAGGCGAAGAACTTGTCCCCCTCCAGTTCACAAAAAAGATAATCTCCAGCTCACCTGGTAGGTATTTAGCATGACGAGCCGTAGGTCATGTGGCCGATTCCCTCTTTCACCATATTTTCTTTTCTTTCCTCTTACAGACTGCATATAGTAAAAAAAACTACTTCTATTTAACAAAAATTCTAGGTTTGACTCCTATTTTAGCCCTTTTTTCCTTTATTCATCGATTTTTTTATCTTTCATTTTTAATCGTTGTTTTGCCTTTTTTTTGTTTCTTCTTTATCCCATTTTTCCTTCTAAAGCGCATACAACTTTTAAAAGAGATGACACGATAAAAGTATAACAATGAAACAAAAAGAAAAACAAAAAACAAAAGGAGGATTGGAACCCACTACCTATCTTTGCTATGCAATTACGTAAAAAGCTTACCACCCCACGACGGTCAGTCCTCATTAGCTAATAATATACTTCCTCTCTCATGAAAGCGGTGGCTCAGGCGAAGAACTCATTCGCTCCGGTCTACAAAAGTGATAATCTCCTGCTCACCTGGTACATACTTAGAATGAGGAGCCGTAGGTCATGTGGCCGAATCTCTCTTTCACCGTATTTTCTTTTATTTTTTTCTTATTACAGACTGCATATAGTATAAAAAATGAACTACTATTTAACAAAAATTCTGGTTTTGAATCCTATTTTAGCCCATTTTCCTTTTATTTATGGATATTTTTTCTTTCATTTTTAAATAGTTCTTTTGCCTTGTTTTTTCTTTCTGCTTTCTTCTTTATCCCATTTTTTTTCCTTCTAAAGACCATACAACTTTTTTAAAAAGATCATACGATAAAAATATATCAAAGGAACAAAGAGAAAAAGGTGATTGGAACCCATGACTTAGTCTTTGCTACTTAATTACGTAATAAGTTTACCACTCTACGGCCATCAGACCTCGTTAGCTAAGAATATACACCCCCTCTCGCGAAAGCGGTGGCTTGGGCGAAGAACTCGTCCGCTCCAGTCTACAAAAGAGATAATCTCCAGGTCACCTGGTAGGTACATAGCATGAGGAGCCATTGGTCGTGTGGCCGAATCCCTCTTTCACCGTATTTTTCTCTCTCTTACAGACTACATATAGTATAAAAAATAAACTTCTATTTAGCTAAAATTCTAGGTTTGACTCCTATTTTAGCTTATTTTTTCCCTTTATCTATGGATATTTTTATCTTTCATTTTTAAATCGTTATTTTGCCTTTTTTTCTTTTTGCTTTCTTCTTTATCCCATTTTTTTCTTCTAAAGCACATACAATTTTTAAAAAAAAGATGATACGATAAAAATATATCAAAGGAACAAAAAGGAAACAAAAAAGACAAAAAGAGGATTGGAACCCACGACTTAGTCTTTGCTACGTAATTACGTAGAAAGCTTACCACCATACAACCATTGGTCCTCGTTAACTAGGAATATATTTTCCCTGTCGCGAAAGCGATGGCTCGGGCAAAGAACTCATCCCCTCCAGTCTACAAAAAAGATAATCTCCAGCTCACTTGGTAGGTATGGTTAGCATGAGGAGCCGTATGTCGTGCGGCCGAATCCCTCTTTTATCATATTTTCTTTTCTTTTTTTCTTATGGACTGCATATAGTATAAAAAATAAACTACTTCTATTTAACTAAAATTCTGGGTTTGACCATATTTTAACTTATTTTTTCCTTCATTTATGGATATTTTTATCTTTCATTTTTAAGTCATTTTTGCCTTGTTTTTTCTTTCTCCTTTCTTCTTTATCCATCTTAAGGGCAGACAACTTTTTAAAAAAGCTGACACTAAAAATATATCAAATGAACAAAATGGAAAAAAAGACAAAAAGAGGATTGGAATCCACCACTTAGTCTTTGCTACGTAATTACGTAAAAAACTTACCACCCTACGACCATCAGTCCTCGTTAGCTAGGAATATACTTCCCCTCTCACGAAAGCGGTGGCTCGGGTGAAGAACTCATCCCCTCCAGTCTACAAAAGAGATAATCTCCAGGTCACCTGATAGGTACTTAGCATGAGGAGCCGTAGGTCGTGTGGCCGAATCCCCCTTTCATCGTATTTTCTTTTCTTCGTTTTCTCTTGTAGACTGCATATAGTATAAAAATAAACTACTTCTATTTAATTAAAATTCTGGCTTTGACTCCTATTGTAGCCCATTTTTTCCTTTATTTATGGATATTTTATCTTTCACTTTTTAATTATTCTTTTGCCTTTTTTTTCTTCTAAAGCGCATACAACTTTTTTTGAAAGATGATACGATTAAACTATATCAAAGGAACAAAAAGGAAAATAAGAGAAAAAGAGGATTGGAACCCACGACTTAGAGTCTTTGCTATGTAACTACGTAAAAAGCTTACCACCCTATGACCATCAGTTCTTGTTAGCTAGGAATATACTTCCCCTCTCGCGAAAGCGGTAGCTCGGGCGAAGAACTCCTCCCCTCCAATCTACAAAAGAGATAATCTCCAGCTCACCTGGTAGGTACATAGCATGAGGAGCCATAGGTCATGTGGCCGAATCCCTCTTTCACCGTATTTGTTTTCTCTCTTACAGACTGCATATAGTATAAAAACTAAACTACTCCTATTTAACTAAACTTCTGGGTTTGACTCCTATTTTAGCACATTTTTGTCTTTATTTATGGATATTTTTATCTTTCATTTTTAAATTGTTATTTTGCCCTGTTTTTCTTTCTGCTTTCTTCTTTATCCCATATTTTCCTTCTAAAGCGCATACAACTTTTTAAAAAGATGATACGATAAAAATATATCAAAGGAACAAAAAGAAAAAAAAAGACAAAAAGAGGATTGGAACCCAGGACTTAGTCTTTGCTACGTAATTACGTAAAAAGCTTACCACCCTACGACCATCAACACTCGTTAGTTAGGAATATACTTCGCCTCTTGCGAAAGCGGCGGCTTGGGCGGAGAACTCGTCCCCTCCAGGCTCCGCTGGCGAGCCCGTTGATTCGCCTCCCCTCAGCCTGCCGCTCCGGCGGCCGGTGGCGTGGAGGGGAATCCCGGTGCCTCGGCTCCGGTTAGTAGTTTAGGTTAGGGTTTTTTAGTCCTCGCAGGGGCGGTGCTCGGGCGGATGGCATTGCTTCTTCTTTGAGATGGTCTTCCGGGCTCCGATCCTCCTCGAGTTCGTCCGTCGGAACGAGTCAACAGAGCTTCGGTGTAGATTCCTGCCGCCTCCTTGGGGCGGCGAGGTTAGGGTTTCTCACTGTGCGTGCACAACGACGAGATATGGTGTCAGGCACTTCAGATCGATTCAAGGGTTCAACGGCGACAACTGCGGCTCCAGGGTGCTGGTACGTGAGGCACGTGCATGAAGACTTACCGGCTGTCATCGACAATGTTAAGCCGACTTTGGTAGGGGGCGGCGACTATGGCACGTCGGCGGCTCGTTCTGGCGGTGGTAGGGTCGTTTGGTATTCCAAGGAACTCGATGTAATTTTTATTATGTTCGGGATGCTTTGTACTTCTGGTGAATTCTTATAATAGATCCGGGTCCTTTTTTGCCAAAAAAGGTTACCTCCCAATCTAGTTTTGGTTTGTGAATAATATGGATATTCTTGTCTTTTATATTCGTATCATTGTTTTGCCATTTTTTTTCGTTCTGGTTTCTTCTTTATCTCATTTTTCCTTTGAAAGCGCATATGACTTAAAAAAAAAAGATGATACGACAAAAGAATACATCAAAGGAACAAAAAAGAAAAGAGAAACAATGACAAAAAGAGGATTGGAACACACAACTTAGTCCTTGCTACGTAATTACGTAAAAAGCTTACCACGCAACCTAGTTTTGGTTTGTGAACAATGTGGAATATTTTTATTTTATCACATACCTCTCCTTTTTCCCTTTTAAAGTGCATACAACTTTTTTTTTACCAAAGATGATTTGATAAAAAAAAAAGTTCAAATGGACAAAAAAGAAAAAAGGAAAAAAAATGACAAAAGGAGGATTGAAACCCACAACTTAGTCCTTGCTATGTAAAAAAGCTTAACACCCAACCTAGTTTTAGTTTGTGAATAATATGGAATAGTTTTTATTTTATCGCATACTCTCCTTTTTTTCTTTGCTTTTAAAGCGCGTGCGTCTTTAAAAAAATATGGACTGATTAAAAATATCAAAGGAACAAAAAAGGAAGAAAAAGATATGATAAAATGAGGATTGACTTAGTCGTTGCTACGTAAAAAACTTACCACCCAACCTAGCTTTGGTTTGTGAATAATATGGTGTAGTTTTTATTTTATCACATTCCTCTCCTTTTACATGCGAACAAAGACATGAAATTATTCTGTCAAGAAACTAATAAAAGGGAAAACTAGACAAACGCAGCAAATCATTCGGTCAAAAAACTAGAAGGGAAAAGGAGAGCGAACAAACAAAGCAGATTCTTCGATCAAAAACCTAAAGGGAAAGGGAGACACAGCAAATAATTCGGTCATCTATGAGTCCAGTTAAACGGAGTATCTTTGATTCCTACATGTACCACAGGCAGTCGTTGAGCATTGTCGATGCCCTGATGTAAATCATTCATTTCTGTTTGAGCTGGCAAACGATAATTTCATTTTATGTACAATTTATTATATGTGAGACGTTTGTCGAATTTTTCAATATATTCCTTGATGAGGCCTTGCGCCTCACTGGAGAACTCCATGGATTTTTCTCCAATGCGGGCAGCATTGAGCTTAAGAAAACCCATGCGACGATTCATTTCCACTCAAACCTCCACCGGCTCCATGGATGTATAGCCCACATTCTTGAGCCCATTATTCCCTTGGAACCCTTCTATGTTGTCTCGTGCAAGGGACCATCTAGGGTGGATTTCCTTGGCAATATTTGAAGATTTGAAGTTATCTTTCAGCAGCTTTAGTTTAGTAAACCAGGTAAAGTCGGCCGACGGAGGTGGATGGGGTGGCGGCGCGGCTGCAGGAGGCCGCGGAGTAGCCGGCGGCGCCGCAGGAGGTTGAAGGGTAAGCGTTGGGGCGGCTGCAACCTTCTTCTTCGCCGCCGCCATGCTGTCCGCCGCCTTGGCCGACGGTACTGTTTGCCGGTCGGCTGGGCAAGGGCGGCCAGGTGGTCGCGGCGGGGCGAGTGGCGATAGCCGCCAGCAACGAACCGCTCTCAGATGATGTTCTTGCCTTGGCGCCGTCATTTCGGTGCTTGCGTCGCCAAATTCGTGGCCGGCGGTGGGTTTCCGGCACTGGTGAGGGTGGGGCTTTCTATTCCGCCAGTCATCGGGGCAAGCGGTGGCGGCGTCGGGGTTGGGCGGGAATGCTGCGGGCGAGCGGGTAGCAGCACGGCTCGGCCTTATTTTTCCGAAGAACGGCTGCGGGGACTAAATTTAAGCAAGTGGGGGCAAGTTTTATTGGGGAAAATCATATTTGAGGAGAAAATTTTTATAGCTTTTAATCCCCTAAACAAAAGTTTTGTAACACCCCCTTGTAATAAGCTCTGTGACACTCTGTTAAACTTGCCAAGTCACGATCATTTGCAGTGCTAAGTCATATGGGTTAATGGTCCAATTCAAATTCCCATCTGAAAATCAACTCAAATTCAAAAGTGAATTATAAAGTTGATCAAACACTGTCGGGAAAATGTTCATTAGTTGGCAAATAATTCAGGAACATTTCTAAAATCAACATCCAAATAATTGGAGTTGGACAAGTGACTCAAACAAGATGAAACAGCCCCAAAACAGAATATTTAAACCCATTTAAATTCCTTTCAAATTCAAATGAAATCCAAACCTGTCCAAATCACTTTTTGATAAGGGACAATATTGCAATGTATTATTTGGGCCTAGTCCCATATCTTATAAAATTGCTAAAATGGCCTAATCATTTCCAAAAAACAGATAAGAGATAAAAATATATAGGAAGAAGAGAAAATCTACTGTGGACTGGGCCTAAGTGCACAGTGCACTTAGACCCAGCCCACTAGCCCATCTAGCTCTCTCTCTCTCTCTCACCGTCGCCGTGTCGACGCGCCTCTGGCCGCGCGCGCGCGCGCCGGCGCGGTGTCGACACGCCGCCTCCACCGACGCTACAGGGAGGCGGGGAGAGGATAAGGAGGAGCCCCTCGACCCCTCCGTCCACTCCTATCCACTCTCTCGTCCCCTCTCTCGCTCGCCTCGGCTCCTCTTCCCCTCTAGATCCACCGGCAGTGCGCCACCGCAGCCACCCGCCGTCGTTCGCGTGGCCACCGTCAACACCTTGCAGCGCCGCCGTGCCGTAGCGCTCCGCCGTGGTCGACCACGTCGACTGGTGACCGCAGACGGAGCCGGGGACCCCTGCTTCGACAGAACGCCGCCGCCCCCTTCTTCTCTGTCGCCGGCGCCCCTCCGTTGATCCCCGCCGTTCTGCTGCTACTAATTAATCCGCCACCGGGCCACCGTGTGCCTCCACAGTGAGCCCACCTCCCTTCTCCTTTCCTCCGTTCGTCCCCTCGCGTGCGCTAGCTACTTTCTCCCCGACGCCCGAACGTGCCACCGCTCGCGCACGTCGCCGGCGTGTCTCCGGTGGGCGTTTGGTCAAGGGCTACTGCCCATTGCATTCCCCGCTCTGAGTAGATGCCGTAGCCGCCCCGCGTTTTTAGTTTTGCACGCCGCAGCCGTGTTCCCGACGAGTGCCCGTAGCTTACCGCCGCCGTAGCTCGTCTCCGGCGAGGTTTCCGGCCGTTTCCGGCCAAGCCACGGCCATGGTTCGACGCGGTACCGAGTGCCCGTTCGAACGGTGCCACCCGCGCGTCAAACGATCGCCGGACGGCGATTTTTGATGGCGCCCATGCGTCGCCGACGCGTTCTGTGGTCGCCGGCGTCGCTCCGGCGACGCGGCCGACGTGGCGCTGGTGGGCCCCGCCCCAGAGTCGCTGCCAGTGGGCCCTTGGGGCCCCGTTGACTGGGTTGACCCAGTCAACCTTGCTGACTGGGCAACCTCAGTCACTGACATGTGGGCCCCCTGCAAATTAAATCAAACTAAAATGTTTTAAAATTTAAAAACTAATTAGATTAACTATAGGTCTATGACAGGTGGGTCCCACAACCCTAATTAATCTAAATAGATTAGTTTAAGTCTCTGTTAAAGAAACAGAGGCTGACATGTGGGTCCCCACATGTCAGGTTTGACCCTGGTCAGCCGTCTGTTGACTGCTGACGTCATGCTGACGTCATATTCCCATTTTCTGTAAATTAAATAAAATCCAGAAATTCAAATAAACTTTGAAAATTAATAACTTTTAAACCGTAGCTCAGATCGAAAAAGTTAAAACATGAAAGTTGCTCAGAACGACGAGACGAGTTTGATTGTGCCGTCTGTTTCTTCATCGGAACCCCCTACGTAGAAGAACTCGTAACTCCGGACCCGAATCCGGTGGATGAATAGTGCACACCCTTCGGTAAATCAATCCCAGAATAATCCTAAAAATAAATAAAATGACTTAGATGCATATTTAGGCACCCTTGAACTGCATCATAGCATAACCGCACCATATTGCATTTGTTTGCATTATGTTTACCTGTTTCCTCCCCCTCTTCTCTCTCGGTAGACCCCGAGGCAGACGTAGCTCCCGAGGCAGACGCAGCTCCGGAGTACGACTACGTCCCCGACGACACTACTGAAGACCTTGCCCTTGTCCCCGAGCAAACAGGCAAGCACCCCCATTTTAAGCATGCCTATATCGCCTATTCTCTTCTCTCTATTGCTTGCATTAGAACTATTATTGTTACTGTATCCTATATCTGCTGCATAGCCTGTTTATTGTAACCTGCCTTGTTACCTTTCTGGTTATCCTAGACTACTTGTTATAACTGGGTAGAGACACGACAGAGACCCCCACTTGATCCCGACTGCCCTGCTGGATATCAGAAGACCCGATCACCGGGATTGAAGACCAGACCCTGACACGACACATCACTTCCCCCTTAGTTGCCGACACTACTGGGTTACCGTCGAGTGCCGAGGGTGATACCTCGTCAGCACTGCTGATGTTAACCTTGTAGGTTAGTTACTCGGACGTGGTAAGCGAGGGTGATTCCTCCTACACCACCCCCGATAACGACATCGTCGCGCAACACTTCAGGTGTGAACCTCGAGGGTGATTCCTCATCCGTTCACCTTGATGATAACATCAGTGGGATTCCGTCGAGGGTGATTCCTCAGGGTTCCCCTTGGTGTTGGACACACAGTTACTATTGATATTGTGACTTGCACTGAACCATGTTACTAAAGACGGGTCGGCCCTGAGGGGTACCCGCGCGAGCTTTATGCGAGGTGATGTGATCGGGTGTACCTGAATGGTACCCGAGACTTGAACACGAGGCGTGGCCGGGCATTCCTCGCTCTTGCCGCAAGTCCTCGAGACGGGGCGACGGGGTCACATCTTTCGTGAGTCTCTGCTCGTTTCCGCGCGATCCTAAACCACTAAATGGTTTGGATATTTGATCCGAGGGGCCTCTGGCCCGATAGCACTAACCATCACGTGGGCATAGTATGGGCGTTCTGCGTCGCATACATTAGCCGGAGCTTAATAGACGTCAGCGACTGAGCGGCGCACGTCGAGTTGGACTGGGAACGCAACCGCACTTGTATAAGGGGTTGCTAGGTCTGCTCTCGGTGGCCCCGCAACGTGCAGAAGTTCCCGGGGCGATGGCCCAAGACCCCTGGGGGCATAGGTTTAGTCCGGCGTGCTGACCTCTCTGTTAGGTATTCGGTCGGGTTGCGGCGTATCGTTTGGCCGAGGGCGGGCATGACCCAGTAAAGTGTGTCCGGCCGGAGTTAAGCGAGCGTGGTGGGTAACTTGGTGCACCCCTGCAGGGAAGAAACTTCTATCGATAGCCTGTCCTACGGTAACGGACACTCGGAGTTGTATCCCGATCGGTACAACTAGAACTTGAGATGAGAACTGGATAGTACGGCTCTGGGATTGCTTTCTTGCAGGGAGTCGAGAAAGGATCTCAGGTCGAGGTTGATGATACTACTGCTACTTTACATTATGTATTCTGCTCTCTTCTCATGCTGAAAGACCGCTGAAGACTGTTGAAGATGCTAGTCTTCGATAGGACTAGGCTTTCCCCCTCTATTCTGGCATTTCTGTAGCCCAGTTCACACATACAGCCATTCCTTTGACAATGTTGCATATGTAGTGTAGATCCTTGCTTGCTGAGTACTTCGGATGAGTACTCACGTTTGCTTTATTTTCTTTTTCCCCCATATCCCATTTGATGCCACCAGACGACGGAGCCCCTGAGCCAGACTCTCCAGCTGACGACCAGTACTACTACCCGCCTGGCGAGTACTACTACTACGAGGAGCCGACTGACGACCAGGAGTAGGATCGGAGGGCCCAGCGCAGGAGGCCTACGCCTTTCGATCGTAGTATTTTATCTTACCCCGCATCTGTGAAGGCCTATCTCTCTCTATGTAATATATCTGTACTCAGATATCTGATGCTTCCGCTGACGCTTGTATGTCATTCGAGCTATGTATTCGAGCCCTCGAGGCCCTGACTTGTAATATAAAGCTTGTATGACTTTGTTTATGTTTTAGAGTTGTGTTGTGATATCTTCAAGTGAGTCCTTAGGCTTGATCGTGTGCATTTGCGTGTATGATTAGTGCACGATTAAACCGGGGGCGTCACAAGTTTCCCCCCGGAGATGCCCTAGCAACACGTACGACTATGGAGGCGATGGCATACATGGAGAAAGATGGATCAGATCGAGGCGAGGGGCGGCGTTCTCCGAGGAGGAGGCATACATGGAGAAACGGAGAAAGACGGAGCGGATCGTGGGGGCAAGCGGTGGTGTTCACAGAGGCAGGTGGACCCGATTGTGGAGGGACGAGCATGGCGCCGGTAGACGGAGCAGATCGTGGCGGCGGCAGCGTTCGCGGACGGAAACGAGGGCAGCGCGTCGTTCGTATCAACCAGAGGTTACAGGGAGGAAATACCAAAATACCAAGAAATAATAAAATGATTGCTGCGGTTACTGTTTAGCCCTTTTGATCAAGGCACTCCGTGACTTTTTGACCTCGCACTCCGTTGAACAATAGATGGAGTACCAAATCATATTTGCCATTGGATTAACAAAAATAGACAGCCTGTATTAGTTTCAAGGGTATCGTAAAAGAACTCGCTACAAAAACTAGTCATCTTAAATGACGAGTTACAATCGATTGGACGGATTACACTTGCAGAAAGTACATAGCTCCCCCTGCTACAGGTGAGAGCGGCGAAAGGGAGAAAGTTCGAGTTCCCCTCTTTTCCGCCGGCAAGGGCGCCGATCCTTGCCTCCTCCGGTCGCTCCGGCGGCGGGAGGAGGTGGGGATCGCGTTCCTCTTGCTCCGGCGTGTAGATAGGGTAGTGGTAGGCCCCGGCGGCGACGTGGTGGTGGAGTTCTCGTCGTTGTTTGGGCGAAATAAATCCGCCGGTCCTTCTCCTCCTTGCTGGTGCTGCGGTGGCCGGCTTGTGGACGGCGTTCTTCTCCTGCCATTTGGCGGTGGTTCGGTCCTCGCATCCGTCGGTGGCAGCGGTGGATGGCGAGTTTTTGTTCCTCGTCGATCCTGGGATCTGACGAGTTCCCTACTCCGGTCGGTCAGCAAGGCGACGTTGGCGGCTGTGCCTAGTGAGTTATGTTGTCCCCTTTCTCTTCGTCGTTGCGCCGGTGAGCTCCCCATCGCCGGTGCGGAGGATGGGTTCTACAGTGCTTGTGGGGGAGGGCGTTCTGATCTGTTGCAGGCCCTGCCGGTGATGGCTTCTTCGTCGGGGTGCTGGTCTTTCGGGCCTAAGTACGATGACTTCCCGTCTGCCATGGAGGTTCGCCGGCGAACATGCGGAGCGGCGACGGCAGCGGCGCGCCATCGACTCATTCCGGCGGATGCGGCTGTGTGGTGTTTCCCTGAGGACTTGGTTGTAATTTTTAATCTTTCTGGGGTGCTGCTTGTAACTGGCTGGGCTTATTAATAGATCTGAGGGCCTTTTCACAAAAAAAAAAAGTACATAGCTCCTGTAGAATGATGAAAACTTCATTATAGATAGGAGTAGAAGACAGGCGACAGACGCCTCGGACCAGCCGCCATCCACATATTCGCGCGTTCCATTTTCTAGAACCAGTACCTTTTCTATCAGCAGTGCGGTGGAAGGCAGCGAGGGGAGTATGGACTATCGATGGTGCAGATCTGGCGGGCGAGCTCCACCTCCTGTTACGATTTGGAAAATTGTGAGGTTATGAATGAACAAATTAAAATGCACGAGAGAACAAGAGAATACAGAGGTAATAATGTGTACGTAATAACTGTACTGTTACTAGACAGACCTATACCACGAGTTGGTTCAAAAAGCTGTACTACAAGATCTACATGATACTTACCACTAGGAGCAGCTCCACGACCACCACCACCAGCAGCACCTAAATCCCTCCGAAGCAGCTGGCCGCCGTTTACAAGGAACAGCATGATCAGGACGAGAAGCAACCGAATCAAAAACTGGCAAGCGTTAGGTAACATTCTTTCTGAATTGGGGTGAGCTAGCTCCACGCCTTTGGGAGTGCAAAACCTAGTTAGTTACTTAGTTAGCACCAAGATGGAACGAACATTTGTCTGGCGCACTGGAAATCACAATGCTCCAGTCCAGCACCTAGTATTTATTAAAGCTCAAGTGTGAACTGAACTTCCCCCAAAAAAAGTGTGAACTGAACTTTTTGACTGGGAATTTGTGGAACTTGTGCCAAGAGATGAATGAGACATCCACTTGGTTGTGCCTAACACTGAGTCAAAGTCTCCGCATGACTTCAAATTAACTGATGTGATAGCAATAGCAGTCGATATTGTGTTCCATATGCATGTACATCAAGCATTGAAGCACAGCAATCGAACCCATCAGCCTTCTATAAATGCAGTAGAGAAACCATATCTCAATGCATCGTCTGTCGACTAGAGCTATAGAGCATAAGTCCTCGTGCGTGATAGCTAGAAAGCAAATGTCTCCTTTTGGAACCCTCGGTTCCTCACAGTCACTGCCTCTAATTCTTGTCCTATCCTCCCTCCTGACATGTTCATTAGTAGCTGCCACACCTCTCCACGGTGATGCTAGCACCGACTTCCAAGCCCTCCGTTGCCTTAAAATCCATCTCAGCACTTCTGCTGGACTCCCAGCCTCGTGGAAGGTTGATGATTCCCTCCAACAGTTCTGCACTTGGTCCGGTGTTACTTGCAGCAAGAGGCACACATCTCGTGTTGTTGCACTGGACCTCGAGTCACTCCACCTTAATGGCCGAATACCTCCTTGCATTGCAAATCTCACTCTCCTCACAAGAATCAACCTCCCAGACAATCAGCTTAGGGGTCCAATCCCAGCTGAACTTGGCCAACTGAATAGGTTGCGGTATCTTAACCTCAGCTCAAACAATCTTAGTGGCGTGATCCCAAGCATTCTATCCACATGCTCTCAGCTTCGAGTCATTGATCTTGGGAGCAACTTCATCAACGGTGAGATCCCAACAAACCTAACCCAGTGTTCAAATATGCAGCAGCTCAATTTGAGTCACAACAAGCTCACTGGAGGCATACCAGAAGGGTTGGGGACACTCCGCGACCTATCAGTTTTGAGTCTTGCTGGAAATACTCTAACAGGCAATATTCCTCTTTCACTTGGAAGCAGCTCTTCTCTCCACTCTGTTTATCTCACCAACAATAGCCTCACAGGACCTATCCCGTCTCTCCTAGCTAATAGTTCATCACTTCAAGTTTTGTACTTGACCAACAATCACCTTGGTGGAGAGATTCCACCTGCACTATTTAACGGCACATCACTACAAGTCTTGAAATTGGGACAGAACAACTTTACTGGGTTCATACCCACTGTTTTCCCGAATATTGACTCGCCCTTGCAGTATCTTGCCTTGGTATCAAATAATCTTGCAGGCACAATACCTTCTACTCTAGGGAATTTTTCTTCCCTTTGCTGGCTCTTGCTTGGAGATAACAGTTTTCAAGGTAGCATCCCAGTGAGTATTGGTAAGCTTCCCAACCTGCAAGAACTAGACCTGAGTTACAACTTCTTGTCAGGGAGTGTCCCAGCTTCTATTTACAACATATCAACACTCACATACCTTGGCATGGGTGTGAATATTCTAGCAGGGGAAATTCCATATAACATTGGATATACCCTTCCAAGCATCCAAACTTTGATTATGGGATGGAACAAATTCCACGGCCAAATCCCCACTTCACTAGCCAACACAACAAATCTTCAAGCGATTGATCTCAGTAACAATTCATTCCATGGTATTGTGCCTTCTCTTGGGACTCTTCCCAATTTATTCTACTTGAATCTAGTCGAGAATCACCTCACAGCAGGAGATTGGTCTTTCTTAACCTCATTGACCAATTGCACCCAACTAGTGGAATTATCCTTGAGTGCAAATACCCTTCAAGGAGATTTGCCGAGTTCTATTGCAGGACTTTCAAAGAGCTTAGAGGTATTGCTATTAAGAGCAAATAAAATATCAGGCACTATACCACAGGAGATAGAGCACCTCACAAACATCGAACGTCTTTATATTGACAACAATTTGCTTAGTGGAAGTATCCCTGAATCACTTGGAAATCTTCAAAACTTGGGTGGCCTAGGCTTATCCCAGAACAAACTTTCTGGACAAATTCCGCCATCAATTGGCAATCTAAGTCAATTGAGTGAGCTATATTTACACGAAAATAATTTGAGTGGCCCGATCCCACGAACTCTAGGGGACTGCAAAAATTTGGAAACATTGAACCTCTCTTGTAACAGCTTTGAAGATAGCATACCAAAGGAGGTCTTTACTCTTTCCTCCCTTTCAATAGGTTTGGACTTATCTCATAACAAACTCTCAGGACAAATACCACTAGAGATTGGTAGCTTGGTCAATCTCGACTCACTGAATATTTCCAATAACCAGTTGTCTGGACAAATACCCTCCACTCTGGGTGAGTGTGTCCACTTGGAGTCGCTGCACATGGAGGGGAACAATTTTCATGGGAGAATCCCTCAATCTTTCATGAATTTGAGAGGCATCATTGAGATGGATCTATCTCAAAACAACTTGTCCGGTGAAATCCCTGACTTCTTTGAGTCCTTTAGTTCCCTGAAGCTTCTCAATTTGTCATTCAACAACCTCGAGGGACCAGTGCCACAAGATGGAATGTTTCAGAATGAAAGCAAGGTGTTCATACAAGGGAACAAGGAGTTATGTGTGAGCATCCCAGTGCTAGAGTTGCCACTTTGCAATACAGTGAGATCCAAACAAAAGTTGTACATCTCCAAGATTCTGAAGGCAGTAGCAATTACTGCTCTTTCTTTGGTTCTGTTATCATGCTTTGGAGCCATTATTTTCAAGAAGAGAAAAAAAATCAAACAAGCAGCACATCCATCTATCAAGGAGTTAAAGAAGTTGACATATGCTGATTTAGTGAGAGCAACAAATGGTTTTTCTTCAGCCAACTTGGTTGGTTCAGGAAAATATGGGTCTGTATACAAAGGTAGAATTGAGTCTGAAGAACATCATACAGTTGCTATCAAAGTTTTCAAACTTGATCAACTTGGAGCAACAAAGAGCTTCCTTGCTGAATGTGAGGCACTGAGAAACACTCGTCATCGTAATCTTGTAAGGGTGATCACTGTATGCTCGACAAGTGACCCGGCAGGAAATGAGTTCAAAGCTCTCGTTCTTGAATTTATGATAAATGGCAACCTGGAGAATTGGCTCTATCCAACACTACTCCACGAGCATCATCCGAAAAGGCCATTGTGTTTGGGATCAAGAATAGCAATAGCAGTGGACATAGCTGCTGCTTTGGATTACCTCCATAACCATTGCATGCCTCCTATGGTCCACTGTGATATAAAGCCTAGCAATGTCCTTTTGGATGATGTCATGGGCGCATGTGTTGGTGACTTCGGGTTGGCTAAGTTCCTACATGGTTATTATACTTCTTCGGGGATTGATGGTTCTACAAGCTTAGTGGGGCCACGAGGATCAGTTGGATACATCGCACCAGGTAACAATTTCTTAATACAAGATGTTGTATTTGTTGGAAAATATCTTATATGCTCTTATGGATATGCAAGTACTATATATTACTTTTTTTTTCCGTAGAAAATCTTTTGGCTATTCCACTCCGATCCTTTTGTGCTAATTAATTGTTTGAACAACGACACATATTGCAGAATATGGCTTTGGGAGCAAAATTTCCACGGAGGGTGATGTTTACAGCTATGGAGTCATCATCTTAGAGATGCTCACAGGGAAGCGTCCAACTGATGAGATGTTTATAGATGGTCTAAGCTTTTACAAATTTGTGGAACATTCATTTCCTGAAAATATTTGTGAGATTCTAGATCCTAGAATCATCATCCCCTATTATGGGGACCGAGATGAAGAAGCAGGAAGTACTTTAGACCAGGAAAATCATCAAATGTCTGCTGGGATAATGAGCTGCATCACCGCTCTTGTTAAGCTTGGCCTGTTATGTGCCGCGGAGACGCCTAAAGATCGTCCAGCGATGCAGGACGTTTACGCTGATGCCACCGCAGTCAAAGAAGCATTTTCAGCACTGCAGGGCTGAGCAGAAGAAGCATTTTCAACCGTATCTATCAATGGCCACACGCTGCTAGTGCATGATGACTATGACTAGTTTTCTTTGCATAAGACTTCATATTTTTCTTCATCGAAAGCATGCTATGTATGTAAGTACGTTATGAATCATCTTCCATTTCACTAGCAAATCTATACTTGCAGTGAAGGCAAACTGTAGTTCGACCTATATAAAATAAAGTTCAGCATGGGAACTTTTCGTTCGACTTGGCTGTTTTTTTCCTACACGTAATAAACTGTTGTTACTTTAATGTTTAAACCCAACTATGAACTATCCACGCCCCCTGTAAAGATGTTAAACTCGCACATCAAATTGTTAAAATTGAAAGTTGAAATGCTTGTGCAAGGATATCACATTTCCCTGCACACAAATAAAAGAATTGTTGGAGAAGGCAGTTTTGATCTGGACGGTATAGGGAAGCAATACCGGCGAGGGAGAATTGTAGCAGCGCTTCACGAGGGGAAGCAGCGATCCCCGAAGGCAGCTCCTTGCGCAGTATGGCCGGCGTGGAAGGCGAGCGTCAGCACCTGCAATCAGCTTCCTGAGATTGTGCTTCTGTAGCTGCCGCAGAGACTAGGATGGATAGAGCGGCCGAGGATGGCCGTGCAACAAGGCCAACAGCAGAGACGGCAGCGCGGGACCGGACTAAGAGCTGCACAGCATGCGGAGGCATGACATCAACTGCTGCAGAGCCCAAGGAGGGCGAAGCAGGCGGCAGCAGAGCAGCGTTGGATTGCACACCGACGCTGAGAGAAGGCGGAGACGGCGCAAGACCAAAGGTCGAACAGGTGGCGGGCACCATCGACACCGCGCCTTGTGTCGAACAGCCTGCGGGCAGCGCCACCCTAGCCTGCGACAGGAGAGGACATGGAGTTGGAGACGGTGGTTGGGAAGGAGGAGGAGCCATGGAGGGTCAGTCAGAGAGCCGGGGACATCTCCAAGCGCTGTCCGACAAGGGAGGCCCTCAGACCACATCGCCGAGTTTTCTCAACACGCGCGCCGATCATGTCGGTCGCGGTCAGCTCGCAGGCCCTGCCGTCGACGGGGCGTCACCCAGGCCGACCTCCCCGGCCGCGGCGATGCGCGCCACGCGGTCCAGCCTCAACCCCCGGGAGCATCATGTCGGCGATGCAGTGGACGTGGAAAAGAACATGGGCGACGCAGGCGGCCGTGGCTGCTGACCAGAACGCGCGGGGAGGATGACAAGGTGAAGCGCCGGCCGCCGGGGCGTCCTCTCGGCGTGCTCTACCTAATTCCATCGCTCATTGCTCATTGTTATGCCCTTTTTTTTTTTTTAAAGGAGGATGACCCCGGCCTCTGCATCTGGGAGATGCATGCGGCCATTTTATTGATTATTCTCGAAGACCTTACAAAGTATAACAACAATATGCCTGAATCCGCCATCTTGGCAGCATCTGCCGCTACGCCTATCCAAATGATGAAGGGGTGCAAGCTGGGCCACATACCCAGACCTCTCACCTAAGCCTAACATCTAAATCCGGAGGTCCCGACCGAGCCATCTGCCGGGTCCGGGGCTCAAACCGGTCCGACGCACTCACATGTGTCGTCGCCACCATCTTCCACTGGCCCATCTTCAGAGCAGATTGAAGTGACAACCTTGGCAGGTCCTCCACCATCGACGCCACCATGACGCCAAACGACGACCTCCACCTACGCGAGCCTTGGCAGGTCCTCCGCCATTGACGCCACCACGACGCCAGACGACGACCTCCACCTACGCGAGTCCACCTCCAAGCAACGGACGTAAATCCATGCTAGGATAGGGCCGCACCACCGTCGTCGCCCACCACCCACAAGCGCCACCCAACCCCAAGGTTCCCAAAGCGGCGCCTTCAAGAAGGGAACGGCGCCGTGAGCGCCGCTGCCGCCCAACAAAGTTAGGGCTTTCGCCCGGGAGACCTAGGGGAAGGGGAAGTAAGGAGATCAGTCCATACAGACGCCTCCAAGGAGGGCAACGGCGCCCTCAGGCGTCGCCGTTGGCGCGGCCGGTCATGGCCGGCCAGGGATTTCGCCCGAACTATATCCCCGCCACCAGCAGCGCCTCCTGTACAGAACCGGCGACCAAGAGGAAGCGCGGCCCGACCAGGCTGGCCCGCACGTCGAACAAGGGAGGAGGGGAGGCGCCAGATCGAGCGCACCGACCGCCGCAGAAGCCGCCGCCGGCCGCCAACGACCACCGGATCCCGCCGCCCGTGCGGCCGGGACGCCAGATCCACCGCCCGCACGGCTGCTAGCCGGCCGTGCCTTGCCAATGGAGCCGCCGCTCCAGATGCGGGGTTCCTCACGCAGAGGCAGGGCAACCGAGGCCCCGTCGCCACCATCTTTGGCGCCCCAGGCTTGCCCGGCGGCTGCCTCAGGCGGCGGCGAGGAAGGGAAGAGGGCGGGGGTGAGGAGGAGGGGCGGCTAGGGTTGGGAGGAGGAGGAGGAGGAGGGGCGGCTAGTGTTGGGAGGAGGAGGAGGAAGAGGGGCGGCTAGGGTATGTAAAGTTGATGTGTAATGAATAATGCCCACCTCTGTCCCGTTAACCCGTCCTAAGTTTTTGTGGACTATCCCACGGTGCCCACCAAGTCATAACGGGACGAAGTGGGTTGAAGTGGGACCGTCCGTGTCCTCCTCTCACATTTCTCAGGTTTTTTGACGTGGAGCTCAATACACCTGGCGCTGTCGAGATCGCTGCAACCCTGCCTATCGATCTTCTTGTCGTGGAGGTCGAGGAAGAGGAAGAGGAATTCGAGCTCGCATCAGCGGACTCTGATGAGAACCATCTGAATTTGTTGAATGTGACTTGAAATGTGGTATTACTTTTAAATCTCGTTTTATTTTATTTTACAAACATACGGATAAAATGTACTCTTAATTTTGGTCACTTCAAGTTTTTATTATCGATTTCGGTGTAACCTTGTAAAAACTTTACTTCCTCTAGTAGAATGGATAGGGCTATGTAAGGGATGAAACCGGATCGGATTCGGATGGATAATGCTCATACTGTATCCTATTTCATATTTATTTTCGGATTCCTAAGCGGGACGGATGCAGATTCGAATACCGGATTCGGACATGGTACGGTAACGGAACGGACTCGCATCGAAAACGACATATAAACTACAATTATACATAAACAATGAGTAAGTATTATATCTTTCTTCCACGGGAAGAAAAGAGGACCCCTTGGCTAGGGTTTCTTGTGCCTCCTGCCGGTGCCGCCGCCGGTCTACCTCGTCTTCTATGGTCTTAAGGCCATGGAGGCATGGTGGATCCCAGCCCTTGCCGGCGGGAGGGCTCCGTGTTTTCATATTCTTTTGAGTTTTGTTAGGGTTTGTGTCCTGCTCAGAGAGGCGAGGCGGCAGCGGCTCTCTGCTAATGGAATAAGGTTCTCCCCGCCTTGTCCCCGTTCCGATGGTGTTTCTAGCATCGTTGGAGGGCGTGTGGAGGTTTGTCTCCAGCGGATCTCATGGGATTCAGTCGGCGTTTGTCTTTGGTGGATCCATGTGTATCTTGTCGTCGTTCGTCTGTATTCGTGTGTTTACAGATTGGATCCTTCTGATCTACGCTTCTCTTCATCGGCGGCAGATGCTGTTCTGGTGCGCTGGTCATATGGGGCCTTAGCACGACGACTTCCTGACTGTCTACTACAACAAGGTTTGCCCGGCTCCGATGAGGGAGGGGCGAAGACGGCGGCGCGCCTTCGGCTCGCTCCAGTGCAAGTAGTCGTCGCTAGGTGGTCTACGGACCTAGATGTATTTTTTTACTTTTGGTGTTCTTTGTACTACCTTGACAGTTGATGAATAGATCGAAAGTTATTCCCGCAAAAAAAACAATGAGTAAGTATTAATACTTACACATTTCAAGCACACACAAAGCACTAGAAGCTACTAAAATAAGCAAAATAAACCACTAACAAGCATATGTCCCGTCTTATAAACAAAGATAGTATTCACGTATTGCTGGTTAATACTTAAAACTTTACCAATAAATCGGATATCCAAATTTAAAAGGTTGGATTATCCGTCTAGAAAAAAGGGATTATCCTACTGCGTTCTATATTAGTAATATCATATCCTATACCGTATCCTATCAATCATACTCGGATTCGGATCGGATTGTGTTCGGATGTCAAAAATCTCTTACCATATCCTATAAAAAGGGATCCTGAAATGGCTTCAGTCGAAAATTATCCTAACCACTTTCACCGTTAGAGTTGTGCGGCTGCAACACGAGAAAGCTGTAGTTGGGGCTAGAGCTGCACAAGGGGTGCCGCTAGCCCCTATTGCTCTGGCCTCAAATGAATCTAAGCTGGAGCTTGTAGTGGTGGAAACGTTGGGGGGCTATGTGGAGGAGGAAAAGGAGGCTATTCCAATGGCAAGTTCCTCATTAAAAAATCTTGAGGAGGCTGTGGAGGTAGACGGTGGCGGCAGGGCTTCTTCTTCCCTCCTGTGCCTTCGCATGGCGCTCAAAGGTGGGTCCCACACCCTCCCCATAATCGTGTCCGCCGTGGGTTGCAGCATGTCAACGTCCTCCGCCCATTGGTTGTGCTTGGACATAGAGCTCGGGGGGTCACAATCAAGGGGGTTGCCGCGTCTTCGCCTGCACCGGCCTGGGCTGTGTGGCTAGATGCCATGGGATGCGAAAGGAGCTGCCTTCCCGTCCCTTCTTTTGTGTTTGGCGACCGTCTCGATCCGGTTGGGTAGTATGAGGTTCGTCAGCATGGCTGGTTCTCTCCCAGATCCAGTCACAGCTATGACACAAGGGTGCCCTGGGTAGAAAGGTGGCGCCTTCCCACCCTTTCTCCAACGAAAAGTGGTTAGGACAGTGGGAAGCTGTGGGCGCGCGATCTTGGATGCCAGGACGGCCCTGGAAGGTGTGCTGGATGGGCGAATCTCCCGTAATCCCCGTGGCAGCGATGTTGGCTGGCTCTTTGGCTATGTGGATGGCAAGGGGTGCATTGGCGGGTGGTCCTGACGAGACTGCTGCCGGCGGTGGCGGCTAAAACCTGATCCAGATCTGGAGACTCGGAGTCGTCATGGCGGGCCTCTCTTCGGGGTAGGCTAGGTGGCCAGGGGTCTGCGGAAAAGTGTAAAGGAGATACTGAGCGAAAGCTCTGTGCTTCAGTGTCGGCGACACGATGCATGCGGGTATCACTTCTCCTTGGGGGCGTTATCATGGTTCATCTACCTACCTTTGTTAGTGCTCTTGGTGAAAACACATGTCCGTGCTGACGGACTCGGCGGCGGCGGTATGTTTGTGTCATATCCCTCTTGGTGGCGTCATTGGTGAGTACAAGTCTCTTCCGTTCACGACGACACTCTTGGGTTGGTTTGGAGTGTCTCAAAGGTTTCGCCGTTTCGGTGGTGGGCGGTCACATTTGTCTCCTCTCATTTACACTTGAGCATGTCTTCAGGTCTCCAGGTCCCTTCTACTCGCCGGCGGGGTCGACGCTCCTCTGCCTGGAGTGAGAGGGAAGATGGTCCTCTTCGGTGACAGTTCAATGGGGATGGTGCGTCTAGTGATTTCTTTCAGGAGTCGCTAGTTCGTCTGCAGTTGAGTGGCTAGGTCGCTTCTTGGGTGGTTCTGCCACTCTTATGCTTTTTCTTGATGGCAAGCGTGCGATGTCCAACAATGCACTCCTGATGCAGTGTTGGCAGAGTTCATCAGGTACAAGTCTAGATTTTCTTTGATTAGCTTTGTCAGTGTGTTTCTTCAACACCTTGTACTATTCGGCTATGTGGATTATCTAAAGCGGGACGAAAGACTGTTTAGAGTGTTGACCTTCGGTTTTCGTTCTAGGACACGACATTCGTACAGGCTTCACGATCTCTGTTCCGGCCTCCAAGTGCAAAAGAACACATCGTCATTGCTCAAATGGTTGATCACTGGAGCACAGGAGCAATAGATGTTATGACACATAATTGTTATATTGGTTGCTTTTTTTATAAAGTTTATACTGGTTGCTAACGTGAAGTACGTAGGAAACAAGAAAGCTGCTATTAGCAAAACAGCATCGAATTTCCAATATAAAATATAAAATAGTTGTGTTATTAAAAGGAGATTGAAATACCACGAGCTAGCTTGAGTGTCAAATGCATAGGATAGGATAAGATGTGCATTCATGTAACGGTTACAGTTTATCTAGCGTACAACTCTTGATGCAGATCAGTTTTTAAGAGGGTATTATTGTTAGGCGCGACACTTACACGTGACGTCGTGCATTGGTTAGGCGTGTTTGACTTACTTCCTTCCACGGTCGTTGGTCTCCTTTCTGACATGGCACCTGCGGGACACGCCATATCGTTAGTCGCGACGTGCTTATCGCGCCAAATGTTTAGTCGCGTTATGGCGCGAGAACAAATTGCCAAACGGTATGGCGCGCATAACCAAACATCAACGTGCCAACCGAGTAGGCGTTTTGAGGAGGTGCTGGATACATCTTTCGGTACGACCCGTCCATCTCCTTGGTATCATGCTAATTGCATTGTCGTGTCTTTCCCCGTAGTTTTCGAGAATCTTCTTTCTGCATAATATATATAGTGAGGATAATTATAAATGCAATGAATGAGCTGAGCTAGAGACTTAATTACAGAAATGATACTTACAAACAATTGCAATTGACGATAGATTTGTCGATGGCGTCTTGATTGTATAACTGAAATAATTCTTCAAATTCAATGTAAATCTCCTCGTCTCCATTGAAGTAATGCTCATCTTTAATTCCCATAATGATATAGTTGCTCCCTTGCTTTGAGGCTTCCAAGTACCAGTCATGTAATCTTCGCATCATCGTTGGTAGATGCGGGAGCTCCTCAGGTTTGACAAGAGGCTTCCCGTGCTCGAATTTAAAGGCTAGCTCAGCCATTTCAAACTGTACCTCATCGCCTAAGTAATCACCAAGAGTGAAACCAAGATCAGCGGCCGCTACCCCCGGATCATTAGCGATATCGGTAAACACCTTGAGTGGGGGCACAATTGGTTTTTCTGTTCGCCGAGCTGGGGAATTGTTTTCCCCCTTGCACTACTGCTACTTCCCGACCACTGTTGTGGATCTCTATATGACTTTACAATAGAGCGGTCATAGTTTGATAGCAGCGGAGGCGGCGGTGGTTTTGTAAGGTTTTCCAGCATGCGCCTCGCTTTTATCGGATCTATTTTCTCTGTTGGATCTGGACGGGTCGGTGCAAGCTGGCGTTTCACGTCGGCAGCCCCGATCTCCTTGGTTTCCTCCTCAGTCATGTCATATGGTAACTTGGCAGGAGCCTTCTTGACGCTACCTGCTTTGGATTTCTTTGCTGTTGTACTACTAGCCGCCGGAGCGGCGGCGGATCTCTTCCGCCGGTGCTGAGGCGGCGGAGGAGGTGGAGTCAGCTGACGCGGCGGATTCTGCTGAGGGGCCTCCTCCGGTGGAGTCCGCTGACGCGATGGAGACAGCTGAGGCGACGGAGTGTGCTGACGCGGCGGAGACGGCTGAGGCAGCGGAGATAAAGCTGGACTGTGAGGAGTCTGCTGAGGGGCCTCCTCCGGCTAAGTCTGCTGACGCGGCGTCCAGTGTGGAAGCATGATGTGTTCCTTTCTCCATAGAATGGTACTGCTTATGGCATCTCCCAGAAGAGTCTCCCCTTCACCTGTAGGGTACTCAAGCTCCAGCTGCTCAAATCCGCTGGTAACTTCATCCACCCCGACAATAGCATAGCCATCTGGAATCGGAGAGCAATGGTAAGTTCCATTAGGTACACGAGGTAAGGCATAGCCGACCGCCACCTTCAAGGTTATGTTCATGCATTTCGCATGTAGATCACAATGCTCCCGCTCCGTGATATCATCCACGGGGTAGCGATCAAGAGCCGTGATATCATCTATGGGTGGCTGAACGAGCTCCGTGGAAGCCACGCTACTTTTTTGCTGAGATGGTGAGGTAGCTCCGTGGGAAGTATCGAATGAAGGATCTTCGTGCCGCTGAGATGATGGGTCGGTAGCTCGCTGGCTGTTAAGTGCCTCTATTTGCTTCTCCTGCAACGCTAATATTTCTTCTACCTTCTGCAGCCGGTCTGCATCCTCTTTCTTCTTTCTCCCTCGGCTTCTATAAGTGTCTCTGCTGTCGGGAAACCCAACCTTCCACGGAACGGAGCCTGATGTGCCTCGTGTTCATTGTAGGAGATATGCCCTAGAGGCAATAATAAATGTTATTGATTATCTCCCTGTTCATAATTATGTTTACGTTCCATGCTATAACTGCCATGGTTCTCTAGTCTGCAATAACAGGAGGCTCGGAGGAAGACTCATATGCATGTGTGGAATAATAAACGGTAAGATGTATTCCTAGTTTGGCCTATAAGACTAGCTCAAGTATTGCATGATGGTTCTGGTTTCCTGATCATGGGCGTGACTATGCCAGAAAATTTGAGGGCACAATGTTAGAAGAACATTTGTGTTGAATCGACCCGAATTGATGTTATGCTATGAGATACATTTGTCACAAGTTAATGGTTAATAACACATAGATAGTTAACGTTTGCATAATTCCTTAGACCATGAGAGTATCGAGTTTCTTCATGCTTGCTTCATGAACTTTGGGGTTTGTTAAACGTCATCCGTAAATGGGTGGCTATTAGGGCGGCTTACGGGTTCATGGGAAAGTATGTCAAGTAACCTGATAACTCAAGATTGGGATTTGCTCCTCCGACGATGGAGAGATATCTCTGGGCCCTCTCGGTGTTACGGTATCCATCATCATCTGGCCAGACACAATGTGATTTGATCACAGGGATGCCGGAACACGGGAACGAGAAAAGAGAACAATACCAGTAACGAGGTAACTGGCATAGTGGACAAGTTGTTGATCGACGGGGATGCCAACATGTCTCACCTCGGGTATTGGTAACATATCGCGAAGCAACAGGAATAGCACATGGCAATTGGAGGTTCATTCCAATATTTATTCGTGTGGGTATAGGGGTCAATATGGGTGTCCACTGCTCCGATGTTGATCATTGATCGGAAAGTGTTCCGGTCATGTCTATACTTCACCGAACCTATAGGGTCACAAGCTTAAGGGTCATCTATCAGCTGAATAATAGACAGGGAGTTTGAGAGAAATTCACCGAAAAAGTTTCAGAGTCAACGGAAAAGTTCCGGAGAGAGAACACCGGAATAGTTTTGATAAAACCAAAAAGCTGTTTCGGGGCATACCATTAAGTCAAAATGGTTTCGGCACATGTCTGGAAATTCTTGGAGGGTGCCAGAATGATTCTGGGAACTTCTGGAATTTTTCCGAGAAAGAAACCGAAAGTGTTCCGGAGCTGCCGGAACCGTTGTGGTTGCTTTTCGCAAATGAAAATCACTAATCTGGAATTGTTTCGGAACGCATCAAAAATTATTTTAGTGGGTACTGGAAATGTTCTAAGCCCACATAAATATTTCCGGTTCGAACGGACGCTGAAAAATGTCATCGTGAATAGTGAAAGTGCTTTTTGGGTGGCTTCATGGAGAAGCCACCTTGAGGGCCCTTTGGTATTTTTCCCTTGGCTTCTTGGAGAAGTCACCCTTGGGCTTGGCCTATAAATAGGGATGGAGTGGGCTGCCTAAAGACACACTCTTTCTCACATACAAGTGCCATGCAATGATCTGGCTTCTTCTCTCTCCCTCCCAGCGAAATAGTTTTGTAGAGCCGAAAGGCTGTCTGGGTTCCGGTGGGAACTAGTTCTGGACGGCGAAGCCCTGCTGGATAGATGACACCGTATGTGTGCAACTCTGTAGAGAGATCGTAGTTTCGGTCTTAGCTAGAAGGTCCTCCCGAAGGGCTGTCCGAGTGACCGTCCGAGTTTCGAAGGTCCTCCCGAAGGGCTGTCCGAGTGACCGTCCGAGTTTCGAAGGTCCTCCCGAAGGGCTTTCTGAGTGACCGTCCGAGTTTCGAAGGTCCTCCCGAAGGGCTGCCGCGATACCGTCCGAGGGACTGTCCGACCGCCTCCCGGAGGGCTGTCCGAGGGGCAGATGAGGGAATACATCCTCACGGTTGGGAGGTTGTAAATCCTAGCTGCGGGGATCTGCACCGCCGATCGTCATCGACTCTACTTCCGCTGCGCTACGAGTCGGTAACGAAAAGATCAAGCCTTGTATGCAGTCTCCATAGTGGTACTGGGCTGGTGCGTAGATCAGAATTTTTTTGTTTTCTGCTGCGTTACCCTTCAGTGGTATCAGAGCCATGCTATGCGTAGATGCAGGTTGCGATCTATAATACATAGAGATGTATCGGTGTTGCACAATATAATTAGGTAGTAGACGAGTTCTATTACTGAAAATTATTTGTGCGGGTAGCAGATGAAATCTGTTACCCGATGTTCCTGTTGCTTCCCTTGAATTTGCCTAGTCCTGATCTTGATGGCATGGTGAAATTTCACAAAGTTCTGGCAATCCGTGATCCTTTCATGCTGCTCCTGAGTATGCTGATTGACAGATCAATGAAGTGCTAACAGTTCTTTGGGTTCCACCATAGTTAAAGAAAGATGGATGTTTCGCAGATGAAAGGGCAATGCAGATATGATCTGCACGGGGGTCATGCGTATGATGAAGTTCAGTATGGGGCTCGAGATTTTATTATCTCGTGTTTCATACACCCTGCAATGTTAATCTAGCGACTTGGATAATCATGCTTGCTGATGAACGTTGGTAGCTTCGGTTTGTTTCGAAACCTTAGAAGCCACGTAAAATAAATTTTTGCATGAACCGATTAGAGGCGTCTAACTTGGTTTTGCAGGATGGTTTGCATGTGCATGTGATGTGGTATAGCAGTGCTCATATTAATTTGATTATGTATGAGATGACTATATGATGTAATATTAACATGACCTGCGTGTCATGATTCGGCATGATGGCTGGAGCCATATGATTGTCACTTTAATGACCTGTGTGTCAACCTTAAGTAATGCACTTATTTTATTAGCTATAGAGATAGCAATATTATCTGGTGCATCAACAAGGTGGTGGCAATCTTCGCGAAGGTGAACACCGATGCAAATGCCGAAGACGAAGAAATGAAAGACTTCTCCGTCAGAAAGGGCTATACCATATCATGCTAAGACTTCTCCGTCAGAAAGGGCTATACCATATCATGCTATTATGAATTGCCTGAGATGTTTATCCCTCTTGATGCAGCCTTCTTGATTGCGCGGTAGTCGCTTTTATTAGGGTGATCTCTCACTTAAAATATCAAGTAGTTAGTGTTCTCCCAAGTGTAGCACCATCACAGCATGTATCCTTTCGGGGTGCCACATGCTGGCACCAACGAATGGAAAGTGTAAGGCGGGTGAGGTCAGACCTCACTGCAAGATCACTTGGCTGTGTTGACGTTCAGGCAGGAAAGTCCTAAGCTCGGAACACATGCATCGAAAGGTGAACAAGAATCACATAAAGATGTGATTGGCAAGCTGGCCTACCGGTTGAGATTTTCGTCATCTATGATGCTACCATCGTGGCGAACAATCAAAACTCGGGTCTTGAATCATTCACAATCAATTATGAGAGATATTGATTTGAGTGGGAGCACGCTGAAAAAATAAATTGTTTAATCTCTAGTGCAATCAAAAGATGAACAAGAGTCACATGAAGATGTGATTGGCAAGATGGCCTACCAGTTAAGATCTTCGTCATCTGTGATGCTACCATCGTGGCGAACAATCGAGACTTGGATCTTGAGTCACTCAAAATCAGATATTGATTTGAGTGGGAGCGCACTTTAGGATTGAATGGTTTATTCACTAGTGCAAAATTAATTATGAACTCTGTCGAAGTGTTATATGCATAATAGTTTCAGAATAATGGCTCGCATTCCCACCTTCCCTATTAAAATTGAATAGTTGTTAAATATCTGGTTAAAACTTTACGGTTGGTAATGTAATGTGAGGATTGTCCTCAAGAGTGCCGAGAAGGACTTTGTCCTATCGCATACTTTCGGTGTTCTCCCGCTAATGCTATGGATGATGTGACTCTCGTCCTTCGATCCAAAAGCTAAAATTCCATTACGGTCAAGTGAAATATGTTTGCTTCCATGAGACCCGAACTTCGAAAGTTTGGATAGTTATGTGATATTCATGGAATCTGAAAATCATTTTCAGAGACAAACAAAGGTTAAAAGATATGAGATATCCAAAACAATGTTTGTTTGCAAAATATTAGTAAAAGTGTTTACTGGGCATTTGACTGATAAGAGAGGGATCTGGAAGAACGCTGTCATATGATGATGGTGAATAAAACAGCAACTTAAAGAGAAAGGAAATGTCCAAAGGGTGTTAGTGTGACTTACACACCTAGGAAGTCCGGGGCTGACGCCACTCTTAAGTTGGGTGCTTCTTCTGAGAGTAGGAGAAATACTAAAAGTTGAACTGTTAGAAGTATAAAGGCAGAAAGAAAGAAGGCTGGAATATCCAGCTCATGTATGAATGTCATACAAGTTTTTGATGTATAGAAGGCTGGTCAAAGATATAGTTCTTGGGAATTATGGTTAAACATGTTAATCACTAATTCTTGGGTATTGTGAGTTAATCACAAAGATACCTGCTCGATTGCATTCTCTTGCGACTCGATGCAAGAACTACTATGGCTTGAAAGACTAGCCAGGAATGAGGTTTTGATACGTGCTGGGAACATAGTAAAAGTTACTATACCTTCCATCGGTGTATTACCTATGTATTTACTTTCATAATTTATTTCAGAGTTTTACACACTCTAGCCGTTTGCATAAGGTATCTTGCCATAAGGTTGTTCATAAGAGAACTTTTGATGTTCGTTGTTATGAATAACATAAGGGCTATACTTTCATTATGAATGAGATGTACGTTATGAATAATGATAATAATATATTACCTCTGTGTTTACTTTCATAATTCATTTTAGAGTTTCATACACTCTAGCCCATTGCACAATGTTTGTTGCAAAAGGGTTGTTCATAAAAGAATAATTGTTGTTCAGTATTATAAATAGCATGAAGGGCCATGCTTTCATTCAAGATGGGATGTATGTTATGAATATTGATGGTAATATGATACATCCATAACACTGACGCTAAATGTCACAAGAATAAAAGAATTCCACATATGTGTGGCACTGCATTTGGTCATATTGGAGAAACCCGCATGGAAAATTCCATTATGATGGATTTTGAAGTCGTTTGATTTTGAATCATCTGACACTTGCAACTTTCCTCCGAAAAGTGAAGTGACTGAAATACCGTTCGCAGGCCATAAGGAACGAACAACAGACTTATTGGTGATCATACATTTTGATGTGCGTAGTCCAATAAATGTTGTTAGTAGTGGATTTATCTTTCTTCAGAAATGACTCAAGTAGATATATGGATATTTACTTGATGAGACGTAAGTCTTGATCTTTTGAAATCATTCAAAAGGTTTTCAAAATGAAGTAGAAATTATTGTAACATGAAAAATTATGTTTCTACAAAATAGATTGTGGAAAGGAATATTTGAGTTACAAGTTTAGCGAATGTCTGATGAGTTCTGAAAAGAGTTTCATAACTTACATCTCCCGGAACACCATTGTGAGTGGAATGTCTGTGAAGATGTAATCGAACCATTTATGATATGGTAAGATCAAAAATGACATAAATCAATTTGCCATTATCCCTTTTAAGGTAATGCTTTAGAGACTGCGGCTTTACACTGAAAAGAGCTCCATCGGGTCTGTTGAAATGACGCCATGGTATGGGGCGCCCAACCATGTTATATCTTTTCTTAACATTTGGAATATGGGGCTTGTGTAAAAGGTTACAAACCTATTCCAAATCAGACAAGTGCTACTTTGTAGGTTATCCCAAGTCATTGGGTATTCCTCCCTCACTATACCGAGGCAAACAGGTTTGCCACAAAGAACGGTATGCTTTTTGAAGAAAATGGTTCTTTAAAAAAAGGTGAGTGGGAGAACAGTGCAACTCGATGAGATAACAGTATCTTCATCATCAGATCAAAGGAAAGAGACCTTGGAAGTGATTCCAGAGTTTCCTACTGCGACTGATACATAAGCCTCTACATGAGACGTATGGACTTTGGTCGAACTTGCAGATGAACCACGTAGGAAAAACTCGTGCAAACCTCTCAGGTGCGCATACGAGATATTGTTGTTAGACAATAGTATACCTACAATACACAAGGAAGCGTTGATGGGCCCTGACTCCGGGATTGGCTAAATGCCAATATAATCCGAGATAGTTTCCATAAAATGATTCAAGATTTAAATCTTGATAAACCCTCCGGAAGACTTAGAGTCTAACGGATTGTATTGGAACTATAAACTGATACGGATAAAAATGTTTTATCCATAAAGCTCGACTTGTTGCAATAACAAATTCAAGGAGTTGCTTACGATGAGATTGTCTCACCGTAGCGATCATTAAAGTCAGATCGGGTTAAACTAGCAATTAATACATATTTCAATCATGAGATATGAAACATGGATGACGAAAGGATTTCCATCTGATGGAAATGAAACCTAGGACTTGCATGTGTTACAGTCCAAGGTATTTTGTCAATCCAGAGGATGCTAGTAATTATGCAAACTTCAGAGTTCCAGCAATGGACAGAAGAGAGCAAAATGGAGTTGGAATCTTCGTTTTTGATGGAAGGGTCAAAGGGGTTTGACTTCATCAATGAGTAACGAAGATGCTTGTGGTTTCAAGAAAGTAAGTGGGAGCATAATAATATTTCTAAAAACCTTGTGTGCTTGACACATTGTTAATTGGAAATAAATTTCTTGACACGAATTAGGACTTCATTTGAAAATAGTTTTTCGATGAAGTGCTTGGGCTAAATAGCCTTGATATTAGGCATTATGATCTATGGAGATAGATTTGCCTAATAGGGCTAAGCAAAAATACATATTGACAAGATCCTAAAACAGTTTAGCACTAAAAACGTCAAGGAGTGATTCTTGCCGAAGTCACATGGAAAGAGTTTTGCAAGACTCGGTGTCCCAAAACACTGATGAGCAAAATACATGATGGAGATTCCACACACTCTTGTGTTTGGATTAAGTATGTATTCCCTGGTATGTAAAACAACCAGATATGTCCGATACTCCCAAGGTGTTGCGAGTATAGATACCAAAGTGATCAAAAGTACTGATCGCGGGACAACAGTGAAAAAGGGTCATTGAGTACTAAAGTAGCACTGATGACCTGTTTTCTCGCAAGTGGAAATCATGAAGAGTTCGTTGTAAAAGGTTACATCGATACAGTCTTCACGATTTCTCCATGCAATTTTCGATTTAAATTGAGGGTTTTGTGTAATACACAATATGGCGGCACGGTAGTTGGAAATTGTTCCAAACAGGTTACTGTGGCGAATTCTATAACAAACAAAATGTTGAATCATATAGTTTATTCATGAACTTAGTATGGTTCCAAGAAGGCTTTGGTCAACGGGACACTATTGCATATAGTTGCTCCATAGCTTAGTCTGAGGAATCAAGGTTTGACCTGTGATTCACATATATACAAAGCCAAGTCCACACAAAATATGCATTTTGTGAAAGCGTGAAAACGCGAGGATAAGCAAAGATACACACGGAACTGAAGTCGTCAGATCCGTTGGACATCAGGCTATACCACATGCGAAGCATATTTTACACAAGTGTGCCATGGGTGTAAAATGCACTAGCATTAACTAGATTATTGACTCTAGTGCAAGTGGGAGTCTGTAGGAGATATGCCCTAGAGGCAATAATAAATATTATTGATTATCTCCCTGTTCATAATTATGTTTATGGTCCATGCTATAACTGCTATGGTTCTCGAGTCTGCAATAACACGAGGCTCGGAGGAAGACTCATATGCATGTGTGGAATAATAAACGGTAAGATGTATTCCTAGTCTGGCCTCTAAGACTGGCTCAAGCGTTGCATGACAGTTCTGGTTTCCTGATCATGGGCATGTCTATGCCAGCAACTTTGAGGGCACAATGTTAGAAGAACATTTGTGTTGAATCAACCTGAATTAATGTTATGCTATGAGATACCTTCGTCACAAGTTAATGGTTAATAACATAGAGATAGTTAACGTTTGCATAATTCCTTAGACCATGAGAGTATCGAGTTTCTTCATGCTTGCTTCATGAACTTTGGGGTTTGATAAACATCATCCGTAAATGGGTGGCTATTACGGCTTCTTACGGGTTCATGGAAAAGTATGTCAAGTAACTTGATAGCTCAAGATTGGGATTTGCTTCTCCGACGATGGAGAGATATCTCTGGGCCCTCTCGGTGTTACGGTATCCATCATCGTCTGGCCAGACACAATGTGATTTGATCACAGGGATGCCGGAACACGGGAACGAGAAAAGAGACCAATACCGGTAACGAGGTAACTGGCATAGTGGACAAGTTGTTGATCCACGGGGATGCCAACATTTATCACCTCGGGTATTTGTAACATATCGCGAAGCAACAGGAATAGCACATGCCAACTGGAGGTTCAATCGAATATTTATTCGTGTGGGTATAGGGGTCAATATGGGTGTCCACGGCTCCGATGTTGATCATTGATCGAAAAGTGTTCCGGTCATGTCTATACTTCACCGAACCTATAGTGTTACACGCTTAAGGGTCATCTATCTGCTGAATACTAGACAGGGAGTTTGAGAGAAATTCACCGAAAAAGTTTCGGAGTCAACGAAAAAGTTCCGGAGAGAGAACACCGGAATAGTTTCGGTAAAACCAAAAAGTTGTTTCACGGTATACCATTAAGTCAAAATGGTTTTGGCACATGTCTGGAAATTCTTGGAGGGTGCCAGAATGATTCTGGGAAGTTATGGAATTTTTTCAGAGAAAGAAACCGGAAGTGTTCCGGAGCTGCCGGAACCGCTGTGGTTGCTTTTCGTAGATGAAAATCACTAATCTGGAATTGTTTCAGAATGCATCAGAAATTATTTTAGTGGGTACTGGAAATGTTCTAAGCCCACATAAATATTTCCGGTTCAAACGGACGCTGAAAAATGTCATCATGAATAGTGAAAGTGCTTTTTGGGTGGCTTCTTGGAGAAGCCACCTTGAGGGCCCTTTGGTATATTCCCCTTAGCTTCTTGGAGAAGCCACCCTTGGGCTTGGCCTATAAATAGGGGTGGAGGGCGCTGCCTAAAGACACACTCTTTCTCACATACAAGTGCCATGCAATGATCTGGCTTCTTCTCTCTCCCTCCCAGCGAAATAGTTTCGTAGAGCCGAAAGGCTGTCTGGGTTCCGGTGGGAACTAGTTCTGGACGGCGAAGTTCTGCCGGATAGATGACACCGTATGTGTGCAACTCTGTAGAGAGATCGTAGTTTCGGTCTTAGCTCGAAGGTCCTCCCGAAGGGTTGTCCGAGTGACCGTCCGAGTTTCGAAGGTCCTCCCGAAGGACTGTCCGAGTGACCATCCGAGTTTCGAAGGTCCTCCCAAAGGGCTGTCCGAGTGACCGTCTTTGTTTCGAAGGTCCTCCCGAAGGGCTGTCCGAGTGACCGTCCGAGTTTCAAAGGTCCTCCCGAAGGGCTGTCCACGACACCATCCGAGGGACTGTCCGACCGCCTCCCGGAGGGCTATCGGAGGGGCAGACGAGGGAATACATCCTCACGGTTGGGAGGTTGTAAATCCTAGCTGCGGGGATCTGCACCGCTGATCGTCATCGACTCTACTTCCACTGCGCTACGAGTCGGTAACGAAAAGATCAAACCTTGTATGCAGTCTCCATAGTGGTCCTGGGCTGGTGCGTAGGTCAGAAATTTTTTGTTTTCTGCTGCGTTACCCTTCATTCGTCCAGGGTGTTCAGGATTCCCGAGGGCGCATGACAGCTCGTCCTTCTCTCTGTCGGGATGGAACTTCCCTTCCTGCACGGCCTGGATTACATCCTGAATATTCTTGACGGGTGTTGCAAGTTGAGCTTTCGTATAAACACACTTCCCTGTTTCTGCCTGCAAAGTTCCCCCATGCCTGAAGAACCAAGTCCTTGCCCGTTCGGGCCAGTTCAATGTCTCTGGATGGATCCCTTTATCAAGCAGGTCGTTCTCTGCTTTTCCCACGTAGGCCGGGCAACCTTGTAGCCACCTGACCCCGTAACATGGTGATATTCCTTCTTTGCAGCATTTTGCTTATTTATCAGTGACCTTTTCTTACCTTTCTCCTATGTCTTGTACGCCACAAATGTGGGTCAGTGATCTTTCATCTTCTCATATTGACCGGTGAATGTTGGAGTCTTCTCTTTCAGGACAAACTTTTCATGCAATCTTTTCTTCCAGTTCTTGAATTGTTCGGCCATCTTCTTAAGAGCCCACGCCTTGACTTTTCGCTCTACAACATTGCTATTTGGATCCACCTCTGGCGGTAGGCTGAAATTTGTCATGAGCGTATTCCAAAGCTCATCTTTGGATCTATCGTCGACATAAGAAACTCCATCGTCCGCCTTTGGCTTATTCCATTCTTGAATGCTGATCGGGATGCTGTTCCTAACAACAAATCTGCACTGACTTATAAATCGGTCTGCGGTCCGCTTGGGAGCAGTCGGTTTGCCATCTGCAGCGATTTCTTCAATAGTGAACCTTTCATTCTCGCCCAACCTTTTCTTCGGGCCTCGTCTCTTTACAGAAGTTTGGTTCGATCTGGAGGGCTAAAAGAAGAAAGATGCGTTAATATATGTACATACAAATCAATTAATGCATCTAGTCAGCAGGTTTAATTAATAAACCTCGCCGAACTTTGCAACAGTTAAGGCTCCAACACCGCTGGAGCCGACATCTTCGGAGTCGTTGAGAAACTGAGAGGTGAAATCATCATCTCCGTCGCGGATTATTCCCCCCAACATCTCTTCTTGTTCTAAGTCTCTGTCGTGTTCCATAGTTTCTGCAATATTACAACATGGCAATATACAACCATGAGAGATAAGCTGTTTTTCAGACTTAATGAAATCTGGGAATGCAAAACAGTACCATTATGATGACAACTTGAGAGCAAGATTGAGTCAAGCTATGGCAACTTTATATGGCAACCAAGGGTATGGCATCAAAGTACACATTACATAGACCAAGTTACAAGAAGGAATCATATGCATATGAGCAATGGGTTAGTGCCAAACTTCATGCAAAGTTGACAAGTTTTATAACAGTCAGTTTCAGACTTAGCAGTTTTTCAGCAAGTGTAAAACAGCAACAGTATCGTAGCATGTTTGCAAGCTTGTTACAGTGCCTAAACATGTACCATGGCGATCGTCGGGGACTCGTCACCGGCGATCATCGGGGACTTCTCACCGGTGATCGTCGGGGACGACTCCTCCGGCGATCATCGGGGCCTCCTCCGGCGATCGTCGGGGACGACTCCTCCGGCGATCGTCGGGGATGACTACTCCGGCGATCGTCAGGGCCTCCTCCGGCGATCGTCGGGGACTCTTCACCAGCGATCGGCGGGGACGACTCCTCCGGCGATCATCGGAGCCTCCTCTGGCGATCGTTGGGGACTTCTCACCGGCAATCGTCGGGGATGACTCCTCCGGCGATCGTCGAGGCCTCCTCCGGTGATCGTCGTGGACTCCTCACAGGCGATAGTTAGGGCCTCCTCCGGCGATTGTCGGGGACGACTCCTCCGGCGATCGTCGGGGACGCCTCCAACGATCGTCGGGGACTCCTCATCGGCAATCGTCGGGGACGACTCCTCCGGCGATCGTCGGGGCCTCCTCCGGCGATCGTCGGGGACGACTCCTCCGTGATCGTCGGGGACGTCTCCAGCGATCGTCGGGGACTCCTCCGGCAATCGTCGGGGACTCCTCACTGGCGATCGTCGGGGACGACTCCTCCGGCGATCGTCGGGGACTCCTTCGAAATATTGACCAAGTTTATATACAAAATATTAACATCCACAATACAAAATCAATACCATTAGAATTATCATTCAATATGTTTTCATACCTTATATATTTTTATTGTGAAAATTTAATTTTTTTCGATAACTTGATCAAACTTTCTCTCACAAATTTTTTTTGGATCAAACTTTATAAATAATATTGAACCATTTCCCAATTACACATTGTATAATAAATATATTTCTTAATACAAGATGAATATATTTCTTAATATAAGATGAACACATTGTGTAATTTTTCTTAATACAACATAAATACAAGATGAAATTTATATAAAAAAAGAACATATAGCTAGCGGGCGGCGTCGGCCAGTGCGGGGCGGCGTCGGCGTCGGCGCGTGCGGCGGTGATGTTTATGGGGGGATGGGGGTAGGAGGAGGAGGAGGGGAACGGCGGCGGCTCACAGCGTGGAAGCGAGGAGCGCGCGGGGGAGCGGGGGCGGCGAGGCTCGGGGAGGAGGGCGAGGAGGTCCAGCGATGGTCAGTGGGCTCGGGGACGGCTCGGAGGTGACGGTGATCTCCGGCAGCCTGGCGGCATCGTGCTGCAGGTTGGGCATCGGGGGTTAGGAGTGGAGAGGAAGATTGGGGGGGGGAGGGAGAAGGCGTGTTAAATACCCCAGGGCTTTAGTCCCGGTTGGTGGCTCCAGCCAAATGGGCGCGAAAGATCAGGCCTTTAGTCCCGGTTGGTGCCACCAACCAGGACTAAAGGGCCGCGCCGGGCACAGCTGACAGCTGGTGAGAGTTTAGTCCCACCTCGCCAAGCGAGAGGCGCACGCATTGGTTTATAAACCCGGCTGTGGGTGAACTGGCAAGCTCCTCTCAGTGCAGACAGCACATCGTCTAACCTGGCCCCTCTCTGCCCTGTGGGGCCTACTAGCAGCAGAAATACATGTCCCACGGGTCTGTATCCTGGCCCATATGGTTGGGCTTCTAGTCGTATGCAGGCCGTGGAGTGTAAATTCTCCTGTTAGTAGGCGGGCTTTTTTTTTTTGCATATGTTACATGTAAATTTTTGGACCTTCTCCAAATCACCACTAAAATTTTGTACATGTAACACACATGTAAATCAAAGAAATTTAAAAAAAATGAATTTTACACTGTCTCCTTAAGGTAAAGTCGGAGTTATGTACCTTAGTTTGACCGAGCCACTATAAATTATATAAAATTCAAATAAATGAAATTTTTTCATATTCTGTCTATGTTTATAAAAGAGATCATGCCTACAAAATTAGTCAACATGAGGATATTTAAATATGGTGTTTTGAAATTATTTTAATGTTTGATTTATTCTTTTTGCTATAAAGTTTTTAACAAAAATACTTTATGAAAATTTTAGTTGGATAAATTTTATATAATTTTATGTAATATTATTTTGATCATACTAGAGTTTTATAAAAGCTTTTTAGTTGATTCTTTTTGCCATTGAAGAATATTATAAAATACTTTTTGTTAACCTAATAATTTTATATTTTCTTTTCTGTTAGTTATTAGTTTAGTATTTGTGTTTTGTTTTCTATTTGCTTTTTTTATTGTTTTCTTTATTGCTTTATTCATTGATAGTATTTTGATTGTTAGAATGCTTGTTAGAGTGAATGCTTATATGAATGCAATGTATGATTATATAGATTTTCATCAGATAGTGACATAAAGTTCTATCAAGTTATTTTTCATAGGTACCATTTGCATTGATTAACTCCTCTGTATAATTAAAATACTAAAAGGATATGAATAATTGAAATTTCATAACTTAATAAATAATTATTCTAAAATCATGTTTCAAATGGCAAAATGCCCTAGCTAGCTATTACAAAGATTCCCTCTGGTTTGTCCGAAGTGGCAGTTTTCAGCTATAAGTCCGGAAACTCACAGTAGAAAGAAAGTGATGGCGGTGAAGCCGGTCGCATCCCAGAGTGGGATCTTTTGGGGTATAAAACTATTTCTTCGTGTGTGTCCCTTGCTTATTGCGCCGTAACCATGGATAATCTTCATCATTTAATAGGATGGTTGGGTCAGTCTTCACTGTGAAGGGAGGAATTTCATGAAACTTTTCATAATCTTCTAACATGTCTGCCTTGTCCTCCACTCCCACAATGTTTCTTTTCCCTGAAAGAACTATGTGGCGCTTTGGCTCATCGTATGATGTATTCGCTTCCTTATCTTTTCTTTTTCTCGGTTTGGTAGACATGTCCTTCACATAGAAAACCTACGCCACATCATTGGCTAGGATGAATGGTTCGTCTGTGTACCCAAGATTGTTGAGATCCACTATTGTCATTCCGTACTGCGAGTCTACCTGTACCCCGCCTCCTGTCAGATTGACCCATTTGCACCGAAACAAAGGGACCTTAAAATCACGTCCATAGTCAAGTTCCCATATCTCCTCTATGTAATCATAATATGTGTCCTTTGCCCTATTGGTGTTTGCTGCATCAAAGCGTACACCACTGTTTTGGTTGGTGCTCTTTTTATCTTGGTCAATCGTGTAAAATGTATTTCCATTTATCTCGTACCCTTGGAAAGTCAATACAGTCGAAGATGGTGTCCTGGCCAACAAGTACAACTCATCTCCAACAGTGGTGTTACACATGAGATGTGTTTGCAACCAACCGCCGAAAGTCCCCATGTGTTCACATGTAACCCAATCGTCAGACTGCTCCGGGTGTTTGGAGCGTAAAATATTCTTGTGTTCATTGATATACGGGGCCACCAAGGTAGAATTTTATAGAACTGTGTAGTGTGCTTGCGCCCAAGAATGCCTGTCCCTACATATTATTGCTTTCGGTCCTAGCGTGCCTTTTCCACCCAGTCTCCCCTCATGCCGCGATTAAGGAACACCAATTGGCTTAAGGTCAGGAATAAAGTCAACACAAAACTCAATGACCGCCTCTATTTCGTGACCCTTGGAGATGCTTCCTTCTGGCCTGGCACGGTTATGAACATATTTCTTTAAGACTCCCATGAACCTCTCAAAGGGGAACATATTGTGTAGAAATACAAGACCCAGAATTGTAATCTCGTCGACTAGGTGAACTAGGACGTGCGTCATAATATTGAAGAAGGATGGTGGGAACACCAACTCGAAACTGACAAGACATTGGACCAAATCATTCTGTAAACTTGGTAGGATTTCTGGATCAATTACCTTCTGACAAATTGCAATGAGGAATGCACATAGCTTCACAATGCTAATCGAACATTTTCTGATAAAAGCCCTGTGACGCCCCCGATTCAATCGTACAGTAATCGTACACGCAAATGTGTACGATCAAGATCAGGAACTCACGGCAAGATATCACAACACAACTCTAGACACAAATAAAATAATACAAGCTTTATATTACAAGCCAGGGGCCTCGAGGGCTCGAATACATAGCTCGATACACAAAAGTCAGTGGAAGCAACAATATCTGAGTACAGACATAAGTTAAACAAGTTTTGCCTTAAGAAGGCTAGCACAAACATCAACGATCGAAGAGGCAAGGCCTCCTGCCTGGGACATCCTAACTACTCCTGGTCGTCGGCGGCCTCCACGTAGTAGTAGGCACCCTCGGGGTAGTAGTAGTAGTCGACGGGGGTGGCATCTGGCTCCTGGGATCGACCATCTGGTTGCAACAACCGGAAAGAAGAAAGAAGGGGGAAAAGGGGTAGCAAAGCAACAGTGAGTACTCATCCAATGTACTAGCAAGCATCATATCTATACTAAGTATGCATTGGTATCAAATGGAAGGTTTGTATCTGTGGACTGAACTGCAGAATGCTAGAATAGAGGGGAAGGTCTAGCCTATCGAAGACTAGCATCTTCAAGCAGCTCCAAGCATCTTGCAGCATTCAGAAGAGTATAGAATAACAGTTTATAATTTAACAAGCATGTTGTAGTATCAACGCCCAGAGATCCTTCCTCGACTCCCTATGAGAAAGCAATCTCGGAGCCACATATACATCACATATCTCAAGTAACCAGTTCTAGTTGTAATAGATCAGGATACAAGTCTGAACGTCCATTACCGTGGACACGGTATTCGAATAGATAACTTCCCTTCAGGGGTGTACCACGTTACCCAACACGCTTGATTACTCTGGCCGGACACACTTTTCTGAGTCAATGCCCGGCCTCGGAAGATCAACACGTCGCAGCCCTAGCTAGGCTCAGCAGAGAGGTCCCCGCCGATCTACATCCTAAGCACTCCGGGGTCTTGGGCCCATCGCCCGTTGCACTCCGGGTCGTTGCGTGCAGGGCGGGTCCAGGCTCCACCACTACAGGATGGTGCCGGCCCAGCCGTGCCGCAATGCTGAACTGGATGTCTGACAAAGCTTCGGCTGATATTACGACATCGAGGCCCATAACTATTCTCGCATGGTGGTTAGTGCGTAAAGGCCAAAGGCCAACTCAGAACAAATACCCAAACCATTAGTGTATTTGGAGTTTGCGGAGACGAGCAGAGACTCACGATCGATGTGACCCCGTCACCCCGTCTCGTGGACTTACGGCAAGGGCCCAGAATGCCCGGCCGTGCCACGTAATTATCTTGCGGGTGCTCTCCGGGCGCACCCGACTTTCACAAAGGTCTCAAGTAAAGTCAAGGTAACCGTGTGAACAAACATCAAGAGGGAAACCCCGAGGAATCACCCTCGGTGGATTTCACTCGATGTAATCATCAAGGTGAACGTAGAAGGAATCACCCTTGAGGTTCACACTTGAGGGGCTGCACGACAGAGTCATATCGGGAGTGGTGAAGGAGGAATCACCTTCGATGACCACGACCGAATAGCTACACTACTGAGTTATATCAGGAGTGCGTTACGAGGTATCACCCTCGGCACTCGATAGTAACTATGCAGAGTCGTACAACTAAGGGGGTGAAGTGATGTGTCGGTCTCTGGTCGTCGATCACGATGATCGAGTCGTCGATGATGAAGTAGGGGCAACAAGGACAAGGTGGGGGTCACTGATGGATCACCAACCAACCTATACTAAGCAGTTTAGGATAAGCAGGTAGGTAACAATAGCAGGTACAAAAGCAGGCTATGCATCAGAATCGGAGCAAACAATAACAGTAGCAAAATCTAATGTAAGAATGAGAGAGAACGGAATGGGCGATATCGAAGTGATCAAGGGGGGCTTGCCTGGAAGCTCTGCTGAAAAGGTAGAAGGGTCGACGATGATGTAGTCGATCACAGTGGCATCAGCAGCGGTCTCGGGGTCTACCGGAGAGAAGAGGGGGGAAGAAACAGCAAATACAAAGCAGACAGATGCATTACAAAGCAGGACAAGATGATAAGAGGTGCTAGGGGTGTTCTAACGCGGTGCTACATGATATAGGTGAAAGGGGAAAACACCCGGGAAAGTTTTCCCGAAGTTTGGCATTTTCGGACAGATGAAACGGAGGGGGGAGGTTGCATGTTCGCTATGCTAGGGGCATGTGACAGACGAACGGAAGGCGTATTCGGATTCGTCACGTTTTTCTGAGCAACTTTCATGTACAAAGTATTTTAATCCGAGTTATGGTTTATTTTATATCAATTTTCAAAGATTTAAACATTTTCTGGAATTAAATATTAATTCAAAAATAACTGGAAAAAAGCTATGGGTACACAGAAGTGTACCCAGCACTATGTACAAGTGGCTTACAGGTGGGTCCAGAGGGCTTAGTCAGCAGTGAGTCAACAGTTTACCAGTCAACAGTGTAGAGGGCAGTGGGACCCACTGTCATAGACTAGTTTAATTAAGCAGGTTTAATATGACTAGTACGTTCATTAGGTTAATTAAACAAAGTTAATTAAGTTAATTAATTAATTAACCAATTAATTAATTAATTTTAATATATTTTTCATATTTTAATTTCTCTTTTTTTTAACAGGGGCATGGGCCCCGTCTGTCATTGGCCCGTAGGCCAAACGGGCGCTGGGCGAACGGGCTCGCACCCGAGCACGTGCCCGGTGGCGGAGCGCGGAGAGGGGGGAGGCGCGCGGCAGCAGGCGGGCTGCACGCGCGGCGTGCTGGGGCGGCGCGGGGCAGGCGACGCGGTCGGGTGGCGCGGACGGAGGTGGGGCGGCCGGGAGCAGTGGGTGGTGGCGGGAGGCGGGGACCCGGCGGGATCGACGGCGGTGGGCGCGCATGGGGGGCGCGGCCGGGGCTGTCAGTGCGTGGCCCGGGCACGGCAAGGCCGCGGCGGTCGGGCGCGCGAGCTAGGCGGGACGTGACCACGGTGGCGCACACGGGGGCTCAGGCGCGGTCCCATGCGGGACGGGAGGCGGAGCCGGGCGCGGGGCAACGCGCACGGCCGAGGCGGGCGCGACCTAGTGCGGGGCGCGGCGCAAGCAGTAGCAACACAGCAGGTGCGAGGCGCGGGCAGAGGGGAAGGGGAGGCCGTGGGCCTCACCAGCGATGGAGGGAAGCGGGGGCGGCGTGGCTCGAGGAGGCCGGTCGGGGAAGAGGTCGAGGTCGCGAGGCGGCGATAGTGGGGTAGTCCGGCGAGGGGCGAGGAAGCCGCTCGGGGGGAGACGGGGACGATGGCTGACGGCGAGCGGCGTCAGGCAGCGCCGAGATCGGGAGAGGGGGCCGATCCAGATCCAGGCTATGGGGAGGAAACGAGAGAGAGTGGGGGATCATGGGGATCGTGTGGGGGGAGTGGGGTGACGCTAGGGTTTCGTTGCCACCGGGGGGGTTATAGCCAGGGGGTGAGGGGGCCGCGTGGGCCGGCCTGGAGGTTACCTGGGCCGAGGTCCGGTGAGGGGCTGGGGCCTCTCCCCTTTTCTGTTGTTTTTTTTGGTTACCTTCTCCTTTTCTTTTATTTACTTATTTAAATTTGAATTTGGAACCGACTTTGAATCAACGCGAACTTAACAACAGTAAAATCGATGACATGGCACCATTAACAGGGGTTTATTGTAGCATAATTATCCGGGCATTACAAATCTCCTCCACTACAAGAAATCTAGTCCTGAGATTTTAGGAGGTAAAAGGAAACAAAAGCGAGGTATTCATCACGAAGATGGTCCTCGCGATCCCAAGTGGCTTCATCTTCAGAATTATTTGACCACTGAACCTTTTGAAATTTGACCACTCTCTGACGGTGCGATGTTCAGCTTGAACGAGAACGCAGACCGGACAGATACTTCAGACTTTGATGTAGCATTTTCAATTCTCACAAAAAGGAGAGGGGCTTCACGCATTCAAGGAATAAATCCGTGCCTCGGCATTTCGAACAAGATGAGCATGGCAGCTCACTATCTCATTTGATGGATGTAGTAGATGGATGGTTTTAGTGGCGCAAATGATAGAAGCGGTATGTGTTTTCAACCATTCCATTCCCAAAATGAGTTCGATATTGGACGACTTCTAAACAATGGGGGAAACATGGAATTCCAGCCCTTCAATTTCAACGGGGACGTTGAGACTAACCATGGTGGTTCGACATTGGCCCGCAGGGGTGTGTACCACTAGCAGATTGTTCATTTCTTCGAACTTAAGGCCATGCATGGATGCAAAATCTTCTGATATGAATGAATGTGATGCTCCTGAATCGAATAAAACAGAAGCTGGTATTGAGTTAACAAGAAGAGTACCCAACACAGTAGCAGGCTGGTCTTGAGCTTCATTCAGATCAATGTGGTTGGCCTGACCACGACCATAAGGCCTGGCATTGTTGTTGCGGGGTTGATTGTTACCACGGCCAGTTGGTGGAAGTGCAAGCTGGTACTGATTCTGAGAGCTGTCCCTGGCACAGTGACCTGGTTGACCACACCTGAAGCATAGCCCATCATTGGGACGGGGAGCAGGATCTCGGGGTGGTGCAACTTGAAGTCTCGGCTGTCCAGGTGGTGGAGGAGGCAGGCGAGATGCAGCATGGGACTGTCTTGGTGCAGGGGCAGCTGGTGGATACATGCTGTGAGGGATCCATATCTTACGCTTCTGCGATGACGGGCCCGAAGATGAACCCACTTCACGGTTGCGCCTGAGGGATCCGAGGTGTTCCTGCAGACCAGTTTCGACCAGAATGGCCTTGTTCACCAAGGTGGCAAAATCAGCAAAGTCATGCACGAGGAGCGCCAGCTTGATATCAGCCTGATATCCATCACGGAACTTTTCCTATTTACGTGCATCAGTGGCAATGTCATCTTCAGCATAGCGGGACAAGTCAAGGAACTCCCGCTAATAAGCATCCACAGTCTTGTTGCCTTGGGTGAGGTTGCGGAACTCACGCTTCTTCCTGTCCATAATTCTCTGAGGAATGAAGCGGGCACGGAAAGCAGCTTGGAAACACGGCCAAGTGATGACCGTTCCAGCATGTAGTGAACGCCTGTGGCTGTCCCACCACTGAGCAGCGGGACCCTTCAGATAATATGCCGCAAAGGTGACATAGCTGGCAGGGGCTACATCAGCAGACTCTAGCTCGAAGGTGATGTCACGGAGCCAGTCATCAGCATCCAGTGGCTGAGTTGAGCTGCGGTAGATGGTTGGGTTCAGACGTGCAAAATCGTTCAGTGTCACAGTGGCTGGCTGCTGGTTCAAGTTGGGGCGAGGAAACTGAGCCATCATTCCTTCCATGAACTGGCGGTTCAGCTCAAACTATTGGATCATACCAGCCATGTACTCAGGCGGTGGTGGGGCATTGCCACCACGACCATGACCAGTGGGTCTAACCATCCTGCTAACATATAACAGGGGTTGTTCAGCATGGAGAAATTTGCAAAGATAAGGAATCATCCACGATGACACATGCATAATGAAAGAAGTTCGACAGGTACGACATAGTAGCCAAATATGACATACAGATCCATACATATGTTCGGTTACAAGCCATAAGTACGAGTTCAGAAAAGGAAAGGTAGTCTAGACCAACTAGGCGGCGCGCAGGCATGCGGTGGAGGGATACAACAACACGACATAGCGATATTCTACATCAACGTCGGGGAAAACCTCTGAAGTCAGGCAGCTGTCGGTGACGAAAAGCCCCGCGGTGCTCGAGGGAAGGAGGCTGCATACCATGGCGGCTCTGGTGTATCAGCTGATCTCCGGGCGGAAGAAGAGGTCCACGAGCAGGGGTATCACCCCCAACCTCAGGCCACACAAAACCTGGTGTCATCTCTGTCCTGCGTCGGTAAAGGGTGAGCGAAGGCTGAATACCCGCGCTGCCTGCTAGACGCATCTGTTCCAGAGTGAGGTAGTGGCGTGCACGCGTGGCGTGCAACTCAACAGTCAGAGCTCGAACAGTGCGATCCAGAACCTCAATGTACCAAACCATATACTGAGGGTCGTAACGACGGCTCACGAAGGGGGTACAGACAGCAGTGTAGCGTCTAGAATCATCATCAGCTGGGGCGAACGGGAAGTATCTGAACCTAGTCTCCTCCAAGTGAAAATGCTCTCTACGGAGGCTGGTGATAGCAACATAGGCAACCTCCTGTACTGCCATCTCGACAGTCACTCCAATACCCTCAAAGGTATGCAACTCGTGGGTGGAGTTGTTCTGCCGATCATAGATATCAACCTTAGCATGATACATCTCCTGGTTGAACTTGCGGTAGATCTCGTACACAGTGTACTGAGGATACCAGCGATATCCCAGCAGGGTCAAGAGGTCGACCAGAATGGCCGGGAACCCAGGCGTGCCGACCGCCATGGTCTAGCGGACGATCTGCGTTGCGGGGCGCATCTGAAACAAGGAAGTTCAAGGATGTCAAATGACGATGTGAGTATTATTCAAGATACAATTCAACCAAACAATTGCAGATAATCCAGCTCTCCAGGTGAATGTGAACACGAGATCCTAATGTTGGAGTTAGCAAATTCATTTAGCCCGAGTAGAAGAGAAATCAGAGTCCCAGAGTATAGACAAGGAGTAAAAGATCCTCGCTACTTCTTGAGCTTGCGTTGGTTTTTCCCTTGAAGAGGAAAGGGTGATGCAGCAAAGTAGAGATAAGTATTTTCCTCAGTTTGAGAACCAAGGTATCAATCCAGTAGGAGACAACGCACAAGTCACCGAATACCTGCACAAACAATCAAACAACTTGCACCCAACGCGATAAAGGGGTTGTCAATCCCTACACGGTTATTTGCAAAAGTGAGATCTGATAGAGATAGATAAACGATAAAGTAAATATTTTTGGTATTTTTGGTTTATAGATCAGAAAGTAAAAGATTGCAAAATAATAGATTAGAAACAAATATTGTAGATCGGAAACTTATATGATGGAAAATAGACACGGGGGCCATAGGTTTCACTAGAGGCTTCTCTCAAGATAGAAAATATTACGGTGGGTGAACAAATTACTGCCGAGCAATTGATAGAAAAGCGCAAAGTTATGACGATATCTAAGGCAATGATCATGAATATAGGCATCACGTCTGTGTCAACTAGACCGAAATGATTCTGCATCTACTACTATTACTCCACACATCGACCGCTATCCAGCATGCATCTAGAGTATTAAGTTCATAAAGAGCGGAGTAACACATTAAGAAAGATGACATGATGTAGACGAATTAACTCAAGCAATATGATGAAAACCCCATCTTTTTATCCTCGATGGCAACAATACAATACATGCCTTGCTGCCCCTACTGTTATTGGGAAAGGACACCGCAAGATTGAACCCAAAGCTAAGCACTTCTCCCATTGCAAGAAAAACCAATCTAGTTGGCCAAACCAAACCGATAGTTCAAAGAGAATTACAAAGATATCAAATCATGCATAAAAGAATTCAGAGGAGATTCAAATAATATTCATAGATAAGCTGATCATAAATCCACAATTCATCGGATCTTGGCAAACACACCACAAAAAAGTATTACATCGAATAGATCTCCAAGAACATCGAGGAGAACATGGTATTGAGAATCAAAGAGAGAGAAGAAGCCATCTAGCTACTAGCATAGGTCTGTGGTAAACTACTCACGCTTCATCGGAAGGGCAATGGAGTTGATGTAGAAGCCCTCCGTGATCGAATCCCCCTCCGGCAGGACGCCAGAAAAGGCCCCTAGATGGGATCTCACGGGTACAGAAGTTTGCGGCGGTGGAAAAGTGTTTTCGTGGCTCCCCCTGTTGGTTTGGGGATATAAGAGTATATATAGGCAAAGGAATTAGGCCAGGAGGTGCATGAGGGGCCCACAAGGGTGGGGGCCGCGCCCTCCGTCCTTGTGGCCGCCTCGTGGCTCCTCCGACTTCATCTCCAAGTCTTCTGGTTGTTTTCTGGTCCAAGAAAAATCATCGCGAAGGTTTTATTCCGTTTGGACTCTGTTTGGTATTCCTTTTCTGTGAAACACAAAAACAAGGAAAAAAACAGGAACTGGCACTGGGCTCTAGGTTAATAGGTTAGTCCCAAAAATAATATAAAATACCATAATAATGCATATAAAACATACAAAACAGATAATATAATACCATGGAACAATAAAAAATTATAGATACGTTGGAGACGTATCAAGCATCCCCAAGCTTAATTCCTGCTCGTCCACTAGTAGGTAAATAATAAAAACAGAATTTTTGATGTGGAATGCTACCTATCATATTTATCCATGTAATTTCTTTATTGTGGCATGAATGTTCTGATCCGTATGATTCAAAACGAAAGTATAATATTGACATAAAAACAATAATACTTCAAGTATACTAACAAGGCAATTATGTCTTCTTAAAATAACATGGCCAAAGAAAGCTTCTCCCTACAAAATCATATGGTCTGGCTATACTCCATCTTCATCACATAAAATATTTAAATCATGCACAACCCCGATGACAAGCCAAGCAATTGCTTCATACTTTTGATGTTCTCAAACCTTTTCAACTTTCACGCAGTACATGAGCGTGAGCCATGGACATAGCACTATAGGTGGAATAGACGGTGGTTGTGGAGAAGACAAAAAGAAGGAGATAGTTTCACATCAACTAGGCGTATCAACGGGCTATGGAGATGCCCATCAATAGATATCAATGTGAGTGAGTAGGGATTGCCATGCAACGGATGCACTAGAGCTATAAGTTTATGAAAGCTCAAAAAGAAACTAAGTGGGTGTGCATCCAACTCGCTTGCTCACGAAGACCTAGGGCAATTTGAGAAAGCCCATCATTGGAATATACAAGCCAAGTTCTATAATGAAAATTCCCACTAGTATATGAAAGTGACAATATAGGAGACTCTCTATCATGAAGATCATGGTGCTACTTTGAAGCACAAGTGTGGTAAAAGGATAGTAGCATTGCCCCTTCTCTCTTTTCTCTCATTTTTTTTATTTGGGCCTTCTCTCATTTTTTTGGCCTCTTTTTTTTTCATCCCGAGTCTCATCCCGACTTGTGGGGGAATCAGAGTCTCCATCATCCTTTCCTCACATGGGACAATGCTCTAATAATGAAGATCATCACACTTTTATTTACTTACAACTCAAGAATTACAACTCGATACTTAGAACAAAATATGACTATATGAATGCCTCCGGCGGTGTATCGGGATGTGCAATGAATCAAGAGTGACATGTATGAAAGAATTATGAACGGTGGCTTTGCCACAAATACGTTGTCAACTACATGATCATGCAAAGCAATATGACAATGATGGAGCGTGTCATAATAAATGGAACAATGGAAAGTTGCATGGCAATATGTCTCTGAATGGCTATGAAAATGCCATAATAGGTAGGTATGGTGGCTGTTTTGAGGAAGGTATATGTTGGGTTTATGGCACCGGCGAAAGTTGCTCGGTACTAGAGAGGCTAGCAATGATGGAAGGGTGAGAGTGCGTGTAATCCATGGACTCAACATTAGTCATAAAGAACTCACATACTTATTGCAAAAGTCTATTAGTTATCGAAACGAAGTACTACGCGCATGCTCCTAGGGGGATAGATTGGTAGGAAAAGACCATCGCTCGTCCCCGACTGCCACTCATAAGGAAGACAATCAATAAATAAATCATGCTCCGACTTCATCACATAACGGTTCACCATACGTGCATGCTACGATAATCACTAACTTTAACACAAGTATTTCTCAAATTCACAATTACTCACTAGCATGACTCTAATATCACCATCTTCATATCTCAAAACAATCATAAGGAATCAAACTTCTCGTAGTATTCAATGCACTTTATATGAAAGTTTTTATTGTATCCCTCTTGGATGCCTATTATATTAGGACTAAATTTATAACCAAAGCAAATTACCATGCTGTTTAAAGACTCTCAAAATAATATAAGTGAAGCATGAGAGTTCAATAATTTCTATAAAATAAGACCACCGCCGTGCTCTAAAAAGATATAAGTGAAGCACTAGAGCGAAATTGCCTAGCTCAAAAGATATAAGTGAAGCACATAGAGTATTCTAATAAATCACAATTCATGCGTGCCCCTCTCAAAAGGTGTGTACAGCAAGGATGATTGTGGCAAACTAAAAATCAAAGACTCAAATCATACAAGACGCTCCAAGCAAAACACATATCATGTGGTGAATAAAAATATAGCCTCAAGTAAAGTTACCGATAGACGAAGACGAAAGAGGGGATGCCTTCCGGGGCATCCCCAAGCTTAGGCTCCTGGTTGTCCTTGAATATTACCTTGGGGTGCCTTGGGAATCCCCAAGCTTAGGCTCTTGCCACTCCTTATTCCATAGTCCATCAAATCCTTACCCAAAACTTGAAAACTTCACAACACAAAACTCAACAGAAAATCTCATAAGCTTCGTTAGTATAAGAAAATAAATCACCACTTTTGGTACTGTTGTGAACTCATTATTTATTTATATTGGTGTAATATCTACTTTATTCCAACTTTTCCATGGTTCATACCCCCCGATACTACCCATAGATTCATCAAAATAAGCAAACAACACATAGAAAACAGAATCTATCAAAAACAGAACAGTCTGTGAAGATCTGAATTGTTCTAATATTTATGTAACTCCAAAAATTCTGAAAAAATAGTAAAAAATAGGAAATTTGTATATAAATCTTGTGTAAAAAATTCAGAGTTATTCCACACGCCAGTGAATTTAAAACATTCTGGGACTGGGTACAAAAGTTTCTGTTTTTCAGCAGGATCAAATCAACTATCACCGTAAGCCATCCCAAAGGTCTTAATTGGCACAAACACTAATTAAAACACAAAACCACATCTAACCAGAGGCTAGATGAATTATTTATTGCAAAACAGAACCTAAAAAGCAAAAACAAAAAATAAAATTGGGTTGCCTCCCAACAAGCGCTATTGTTTAGCGCCCTTAGCTAGGCATAAAAACACGAATAGATCTAGGTATTGTTATCTTTGGTATGCAATTCTTTTCTCATCAAATCCTCCAAAACTCGTCTTAGCAATTATATTATTTCCTTAATTTCCCTCCTAGTATATGAACTTAAATCATGAAAAGGACTTTGATTGGTAATTTTAACATTCATAAACCCATAGTCGGGATCATCACCGTATATATCATCATATAAAACACGTAGCTCGTTTCCAACGGGTTCCTTCATCATTTTATTCAACCAATCCCTATTAAATCCTGCATAAATTCCCCTAGGTATCCAATCAAATTCCTCAAAAGCCTCATGATACAAAGATTGAGATATTTCTGAATGGGGAACTCTCCTCCTAAGGTTTTCACTATAAGATTGATAATCCCTAGATTCCAAACTACGCATAGTTTCTTTATCATGGAGGATATCTATAATTGGAGGGTGTTCAACATCCTTTTTATAGAAAGCAAAAATATCCCTAGCTTCTTGTATTATAAAATGGAATTCACGCATAAGGAAAATAGTGGCAATCTTTTTAGCTATTGGATGATTAATATTAGGAAGTTCATAAAACACTTTTTGCAAAGCAGGATGAAGATGCACAAATTTTCTTTCCAGTTTCTCAACAAGCATGACAATAGCATACGCATAAAAATTTGTCTCAAGAAGAATAGACCTTTTATTAATAGGCATGGATCCCTTACAATCAAAGAACTCTTGGATAACACTCTTTCCAATAATATTACCGTCCCCCACACGAAAGATTTTTGTTTTGTAATTAGGAGGAGTTTCAGTTTCATGATCCAAAGAACAAGATTCAAGTTTTTCCTCAAGATTTTCAATGATAACCTCCTCAGTTTCAGACATGGTGGCAGCAAACAAATCTAGCAAACGAGCACCCAAAAGGCAAACGAAAAAGATGAACGAAGGAAGGGACGGAAGAAGGGAGATAGAAGGGCGAATAAAAAGGCAAATCTTTTCGAAAATCGTTTTAGAAGTGGGGGAGAGGAAAACGAGAGGCGAATGGCAAATAATGTAATGCAAGAGATGAGATTTTATGATGGGTACTTGGTATGTCTTGACTTGGCGTAGATCTCCCCGGCAACGGCGCCAAAAATTCTTCCTGCTACTTCTTGAGCTTGCGTTGGTTTTTCCCTTGAAGTGGAAAGGGTGATGCAGCAAAGTAGAGATAAGTATTTCCCTCAATTTGAGAACCAAGGTATCAATCCAGTAGGAGACAACGCACAAGTCACCGAATACCTGCACAAACAATCAAACAACTTGCACCCAACGTGATAAAGGGGTTGTCAATCCCTTCACGGTTATTTGCAAAAGTAAGATCTGATAGAGATAGATAAACGATAAAGTAAATATTTTTGGTATTTTTGTTTTATAGATCGGAAAGTAAAAGATTGCAAAATAATAGATCGGAAACAAATATTGTAGATCAGAAACTTATACGATGGAAAATAGACCCGGGGGCCATAGGTTTCACTAAAGGCTTCTCTCAAGATAGAAAATATTATGGTGGGTGAACAAATTACTGTCGAGCAATTGATAGAAAAGCGCAAAGTTATGACGATATCTAAGGCAATGATCATGAATATAGACATCACGTCCATGTCAAGTAGACCAAAATGATTCTGCATCTACTACTATTACTCCACACATCGACCGCTATCCAGCATGCATCTAGAGTATTAAGTTCATAAAGAACGGAGTAACGCATTAAGCAAGATGACATGATGTAGAGGAATTAACTCAAGCAATATGATGAAAACCCCATCTTTTTATCCTTGATGGCAACAATACAATACGTGCCTTGCTGCCCCTACTGTCACTGGGAAAGGACACCGCAAGATTGAACCCAAAGCTAAGCACTTCTCCCATTGCAAGAAAAACCAATCTAGTTGGCCAAACCAAACCGATAGTTTGAAGATAATTACAAAGATATCAAATCATGCATAAAAGAATTCAGATTAGATTCAAATAATGTTCATAGATAAGCTGATCATAAATCCATAATTCATCGGATCTCGGCAAACACACCGCAAAAAAGTATTACATCGAATAGATCTCCAAGAACATCGAGGAGAACATGGTATTGAGAATCAAAGAGAGAGAAGAAGCCATCTAGCTACTAGCTATGGACCCGTAGGTCTGTGGTAAACTACTCACACTTCATCGGAAGGGCAATGGAGTTGATGTAGAAGCCCTCCGTGATCGAATCCCCCTTTGGCAGGACGCCGAAAAAGGCCCCTAGATGGGATCTCACGGGTACAGAAGTTTGCGGCGGTGGAAAAGTGTTTTCGTGGCTCCCCCTATTGGTTTGGGGATATAAGAGTATATATAGGCGAAGGAATTAGGTCAGGAGGTGCATGAGGGGCCCACAAGGGTGGGGGCGCGCCCTACCCCCCTGGGCGCGCCCTTCGTCCTTGTGGCCGCCTCGTGGCTCCTCCGACTTCATCTCCAAGTCTTCTAGTTGTCTTCTGGTCCAAGAAAAATCATCGCGAAGGTTTTATTCCGTTTGGACTCTGTTTGGTATTCTTTTTCTGCGAAATTCAAAAACAAGGAAAAAAACAGGAACTGGCACTGGGCTCTAGGTTAATAGGTTAGTCCCAAAAATAATATAAAATAGCATAATAATGCATATAAAACATCTAAAACAGATAATATAATAGCATGGAACAATCAAGAATTATGGATACGTTGGAGACGTATCAATCCTAATACCACCCAATGGCGACATGGGCCCGTAAGCCACATAGCCATGTTAGTAAAACAGTTTTTCGAAGACTAGACTCAACTTCGGCCAAGGAGTTGGAAAGAGGGGTTCCTACAGGCAGTCGGCTTTGATACCAACTTATGACGCCCCCGATTCAATCGTACACTAATCATGCACGTAAATGTGTGCGATCAAGATCAGGGACTCATGGGAAGATATCACAACACAAGCCTGGACACAAATAAAATAATACAAGCTTTATATTACAAGCCAGGGGCCTCGAGGGCTCGAATACATAGTTCGATACACAAGAGTCAGCGGAAGCAACAATATCTGAGTACAGACATAAGTTAAACAAGTTTTGCCTTAAGAAGGTTAGCACAAACATCAACAATCAAAGAGGCAAGGCCTCCTGCCTGGGACCTCCTAACTACTCCAGGTTGTCGGTGGCCTCCACGTAGTAGTAGGCACCCTCGGGGTAGTAGTAGTCGACGGGGGTGGCATCTGGCTCCTGGGATCCACCATCTGGTTGCAACAACCGGAAAGAAGAAAGAAGGGGGAATAGGGGTAGCAAAGCAACCGTGAGTACTCATCCAAAGTACTCGCAAGCATCAGATCTATACTAAGTATGCATTGGTATCAAATGGAAGGTTTGTATCTGTGGACTGAACTGCAGAATGCCGGAATAGAGGGGAAGGCCTAGCCTATCGAAGACTAGCATCTTCAAGCAGCTCCAAGCATCTTGCAGCATTCAGAAGAGTATAGAATAGTAGTTTCTAATTTAACAAGCATGTTGTAGTATCAACGCCTAGAGATCCTTCCTCGACTCCCTGCGACAAAGCAATCTCGGAGCCACATATCCATCACATATCTCAAGTAACCAGTTCTAGTTGTAATAGATCAGGATACAAGTCTGAACGTCCATTACCGTGGACACGGTATTCGAATAGATAACTTCCCTGCAGGGGTGCACCACGTTACCCAACACGCTTGATTACTCTGGACGGACACACTTTTTTGAGTCAATGCCCAGCCTCGGAAGGTCAACACGTCGCAGCCCTACCTAGGCTCAGCAGAGAGGTCCCCGCCGGTCTACATCCTAAGCACTCCGGGGGTCTTGGGCCCATCGCCCGTTGCACTCCGGGTCGTTGCATGCAGGGCGGGTCCAGGCTCCACCACTACGGGATGGTGCCAGCCCATCCATGCCGCAATGCTGAACTGGATGTCTGACAAAGCTTCGGCTGATACTACGACGTCGAGGCCCATAACTATTCTCGCGTGGTGGTTAGTGCGTAAAGGCCAAAGGCCAACTCAGAACAAATACCCAAACCATTAGTGTATTAGGAGTTTGCGGAGATGAGCAGAGACTCACGGTCGATGTGAGCCCGTTGCCCCGCCTCGTGGACTTACGGCATGGGCCCAGAATGCCCGGCCATGCCACATAATTATCTTGCGGGTGCTCTCCGGGCGCACCCGACTTTCACAAAGGTCTCAAGTAAAGTCAAGGTAACCGTGTGTCCAAACATCAATTGGGAAACCCTGAGTAATCACCCTCGATGGATTCCACTCGATGTAATCATCAAGGTGAATGTAGGAGGAATCGCCCTCGAGGTTCACACTTGAGGGGCTGCATGACAAAGTCATATCGGGAGTGGTGAATGAGGAATCACCCTCGATGACCACGACCGAATAGCTACACTATAGAGTTATATCAGGAGTGCGTTACGAGGTATCACCCTCGGCACTCGATAGTTACTATGTAGAGTCGTACAACTAAGGGGGTGAAGTGATGTGTCAGTCTCTGGTCGTCGATGATGAAGCAGGGGCAACAAGGACAAGGTGGGGGTCACTGATGGATCACCAACCAACCTATACTAAGCAGTTTAGGATAAGCAGGTAGGTAACAATAGAAGGTACAAAAGCAGGCTATGCATCAGAATAGGAGCAAACAATAACAGTAGCAAAATCTAATGCAAGCATGAGAGAGAATGGATGGGTGATATTGAAGTGATCAGGGGGGGCTTGCCTGGAAGCTCTGCTGAAAAGGTAGAAGGGTCGTCGATGATGTAATCGATCACAGTGGCATCAGCAGCGGTCTCGGGGTCTACCGGAGAGAAGAGGGGGGTAGAAACAGTAAATACAAAGCACACAGATGCATTACTAAGCAGGACAAGACGATAAGCGGTGCTAGGGGTGTTCTAACGCGGTGCTACACGATATAGGTGAAAGGGAAAACATCCGGCAAAGTTTTCCCAAAGTTTAGCATTTTCGGACAGATGAAATGGAGGGGGTCGGTTGCATATTCGCTATGCTAGGGGTGTGTAACAGACGAATGAAAGGCGTATTCGCATTCGTCACGTTTTTCTGAGCAACTTTCATGTACAAAGTATTTTAATCCGAGTTACGGTTTATTTTATATCAATTTTTAAAGATTTAAACATTTTCTGGAATTAAATATTAATTCAAAAATAATTGGAAAAAAGCTATGGGTACACAGAAGTGTACCCAGTACTATGTACAACTGGCTTACAGGTCGGTCCAGAGGGCTTAGTCAGCGGTGAGTCAACAGTTGACCAGTCAACAGTGTAGAGGGCAGTGGGACCCACTGTCATAGACTAGTTTAATTAAGCAGGTTTAATTAGACTAGTACGTTCATTAGGTTAATTAAACAAAGTTAATTAATTAATTAATTAATTTTAATATATATTTTCCATATTTTTAATTTCTCTTTTTTTAACAGGGGCGTGGGCCCCGTCTTTCATTGGCCCGTAGGCCAAACGGGCGCTGGGCTAATGGGCTCGCACCCGAGCGCGTGCCCGGTGGCGGAGCGCGGAGAGGGGGGAGGCGCGCGGCAGCAGGCTTGCTGCGCGCGCGGCATGCTGGGTCGGCGCGGGGCAGGCGACGCGGTCGGGCAGCGCGGACGGAGGCGGGGCGGCCGGGAGCAGTGGGTGGTGGCGGGAGGCGGGGACCCGGCGGGATCGGCGGCGGTGGGCGCGCATGGGGGGCAAGGCCGGGGCTGTCAGCGCGTGGCCCGGGCGCGGCAAGGCCGCGGCGGTCGGGCGCGCGAGCTAGGCGGGACGCGACCATGGTGGCGCACACGGGGGCTCGGGTGCGGTCCGATGCGGGACGGGAGGCGGAGCCGGGCGCGGGGCAACGCGCGCGTCCCAGGCGGGCGCGACCTAGTGCGGAGCGCGGCGCAAGCAGTAGCAGCACGGCAGGTGCGAGGCACGGGCAGAGGGGAAGGGGAGGCCGTGGGCCTCACCAACGATGGAGGGAAGCGGGGGCGGTGTGGCTCGAGGAGGCCGGTCGGGGAAGAGGTCGAGGTCGCGAGGCGGCGATGGTGGGGTAGTCCGGCGAGGGGCGAGGAAGCCGCTCAGGGGGAGATGGGGACGACGGCCGACGGCGAGCGGCGGCGGGCAGCGCCGGGATCGGGAGCGGGGGCCGATCCAGATCCAGGCTAGGAGGAGGAAACGAGAGAGAGTGGGGGATCGTGGGGATTGTGCGGGGGGGAGTGGGGTGACGCTAGAGTTTCGTTGCCACCAGGGGGGTTATAGCCAGGGGGTGAGGGGGCCGCGTGGGCCGGCCTAGGGGTTACCTGGGCCGAGGTCCGGTGAGGGGCGGGGGCCTCTCCCCTTTTCTGTTGTTTTTTTTTTGGTTGCCTTCTCCTTTTCTTTTATTTACTTATTTTAAATTTGAATTTGGAACCGACTTTGAATCAACGCGAACTTAACAACAGTAAAATCGATGACATGGCACCATTAACAGGGGTTTACTGTAGCATAATTATTCAGGCGTTACAAGCCCCCTCAATGCAACCGGAAGCAATTGCGTCATAATCACGTGGCAGTCATGAGACTTTAGGTTCTGCAATTTTTTCTCTGCCATATTTATTATTCCCTGTATATTCGACGAGAAGCCAGACGGGACCTTGATACTGAGAAGGTATTCAAAAAAATTTCCTTCTCTGCTTTGATAAGAGCGTAGCTGGCAGGACCTTGATACTGATTTGGATGCATGCTGTCTTTTTCGTTCATACGTTGCTAGTCCTCTCGTGCCTCTAATGTATCTTTTGTCTTCCCATACACGCCCAAGAAGCATAGCAGGTTCACGCAAAGATTCTTCGTCACGTGCATCACGTCGATTGCAGAGCGGACCTCTAGGACTTTCCAATAGGGTAGGTCCCAAAATATAGATTTCTTCTTCCACATGGGTGCGTGTTCGTCAGCGTCATTCGGAACAGATTGTCCGCCAGGACCCTTTCCAAAGATTGCTTTTAAATCCTTGACCATATCAAATATATCATCACCAGTACGGGGGACAGGCTTCTTCCGGTGATCTGCCTCACCTTTGAAATGCTTGCCTTTCTTTCTTAAGGCATGCTTGGTCGGAAGAAATCGACGATGTCCCAGGTACACATTCTTCTTACATGTGTCCAAATATATACTTTCAGTCTCATCTAAACACTGCGTGCATGCGTTGTATCCCTTGTTTGTCTGTCCTGAATGGTTACTAAGAGCAGGCCAATCATTGATGGTTACAAACAGCAACGCTCGTAGGTCAAATTCCTCCTGGTTGTGCTCATCTCACACACGTACACCTTTTATATTCCACAGCTGTAAAAGTTCTTCAACTAATGGCCTTAGGTACACATCAATGTCGTTGCCGGGTTGCTTAGGTCCTTGGATGAGCACTAACATCATAATGAATTTCTGCTTCATGCACAACCAAGGAGGAAGGTTATAGATACATAGAGTCACAGGCCAGGTGCTATGATTGCTGCTCTGCTCCCCAAAAGGATTAATGTCATCTGCACTTATACCAAACCATAAGTTCCTTGCGTCACCTGCAAACTCCAGCCACTTTCTCTCGATTTTTCTCCACTGCGACCCATCAGCGGGTACTCTCAACATCCCGTCTTTCTTATGGTCTTCTTTGTGCCATCACAATAACTTGGCATGCTCTTTATTTTTTATTAGACGTTTTAACCATGGTATTATAGGAGCATACCACATCACCTTGGCAGGAACCCTCTTCCTGGGGCGCACGCCCTCAACATCACCAGGGTCATCTCGTCTGATCTTATACCGCATTGCACCGCATACCGGGCATGCATTCAAATTCTCGTACTCCTCACCGCGGTAGAGGATGCACTCATTAGGGCATGCATGTATCTTCTACACCTCTAATCCTAGAGGGCAGAGAACCTTCTTTGCTTCGTACGTACTGTCAGGCAATTCGTTATCCTTTGGAAACTTCTTCATTATTTTCAGTAGCTTCCCAAATCCCTTGTCGGATAAACCATTCTCTGCCTTCCATTGCAGCAATTCCAGTGTGGTACCGAGCTTTGTGTTGCCATCTTCGCAATTTGGGTAGAACCGTTTTTTGTGATCCTCTAACATGCGATCGAACTTCAACTTCTCCCTTTCACTTTCGCATTCTCTCTGTGCATCAACAATGACCAGGCGAAGATCATCAGCGGGCACATCTGGTGCCTCTTGATCTTCAACTACCCCCGTTGCAGTATCACCCTATTCAGGGAACATAGGATAGTTGTCATCATCCTCTTCTTCTTCATTGTCTTTCATCATAACCCCTCTTTCTCCGTGCTTGGTCCAACAATTATAATGGGGCATGAAACCCTTCTCAAGCAGGTGAAAGTGAAGGGTTTTCGAGGAAGAGTAATCCTTCGTATTCTCACAGACAACACATGGATAGTACATAAAACCATACTGCTTGTTTGCCTCAGCCACATCGATAAAATTATGCAGGCCCATAATGTACTCGGAAGTGCGTCGGTCACCGTACATCCATTGCCGGTTCATCTGCATTATGTAATTAAGTATATCAAAAACCATTACAGAACACCAGGAATAGAAAAATGACAAAATTAATACAAGTTCATCATCACATTAAAACCAAAGTACAGTAGTGGTCAAATGTTATTACTGCAAAAATAAATACATAAAGTTCATACATAGTTCTCATAAAACAACAAACAACTATGTAAAACATTTAAATGCAACAACAAATGCGATCAAAATTGCAACTAAGGTAACAATTGATTCAATAGCATAATGATACCAAGCCTCTTTATCAATGTCATATTTTCTAATATTTCTAATCTTCAAGCGCATTGCATCCATCTGGATCTTGTGTAGATCGACGACATCGGCAACATGCAACTCCAATTTCATCTTCTCTTCTTCAATTCTTTTCCAAAAAAAATCAAATAATTGTTTTCTTTTTCAATTAATTTTAGCGCCTCGATAAGAGGGTCGGTTGGAATTTCCGGTTCACATACCTCCTAGATAAAAACATCTATGTCAAATTGATCGGCATAACTGTCATAAACACTAAATGAAACAAATAGTTATAAAAGATAATATACCACATTCGAATCATAGACCGGACGAGTGCCGACGGGGGCGGATACCAAAACCATGGCCCTATATAATAACAAAAAATAATACAAGTAAGAAAATTATACAAGTAGCTATCTAAATCATACAAGTAAGAATTTGTTCTTTAAAAAAAGATAAGAACAAGAGGCTCACCAAGGTGGTGCCGGCGACGAGATCGGCGCGGGCGATCGACGGCGATGAGGGCGGGGACGGGGACGGGACGGCACCCTACACATGTGCAAACTGAGAAGTTAATTTGAGCTCAAATTGTGCATCTAAATCAAATAAACTCCCACATACACTCCTTCACTAAAACCCACAAACCACTCTAATTCTAGAGCATATGAAATGAGCTAAACTAGCAGTGAGAGATGAAAGGATGAAGTTGATAACCTTTTAGAACACTTGGATAGTTGGTGCACCGCCAAATCTAGACAAATTTTGAGGAAAATGGAGCTTGAAGGTCGAGTTTGGAGGAAGAACAGAGGAGAAAGCTTAAGTGTGGCTCGGGCATTTCATCGAACACCTCATGTGCATAAGAAATAAGAACAGAGTAGCGCACACACCTCCCACCTTCTACGGCCAAAAAACTGAGGAGAGGGCGGGCAGGGGCGAGGATATATATAGGCATCTCTTGAGTCCCGGTTGGTGTCTGGAACCGGGACTGAAGACTAACCTTTAGTCCCTGTTGGAGACACCAACTGGGACTAAAGGGGTTGCGCCAGGAGCGAGGCCCTTTAGTCCCGGTTGGTGTCTGAAACCGGGACTAAAGGTCCCAGACGAACCGGGACTGATGCCTGCCGAGGCCTGGCCGGCGTCCTAGCCGCTCGAACCGGGACTGATGCTCACATTAGTCCCGGTTCGTAACATGACCGGGACTATTGCTCTGATCTGGCTAGAACCAAAGCCCTGTTTTCTACTAGTGTCACTTTCCTTTTAATAACACAACTATTTTATATTTTATATTGGAAATTCGATGTTGTTATGCTAATAGCAGCTTTCTTGTTTCCTACGTACTTCACGTTAGCAACTAGTATATAACCTTTATAAAAAAAACAACCAATATCAATTATGTGTCATAACATCTATTGCTCCTGTGCTCCAGTGATCAACCATTTGAGCAATGACGATGTGTTCTTTTGCACTTGGAGGCCGGAACAGAGATCGTGAAGCCTGTATGAATGTCGTGTCCTAGAACAAGAACCGAAGGTCAACACTCTAAACAGTCTTTCGTCCGGCTTTAGATAATCCACATAGCCGAATAGTACAAGGTGTTGAAGAAACACTCTGACAAAGCTAATCAAAGAAACTCTAGACTTATACCTGACGAACTCTGCCAACACTGCATCAGGAGTGCATTGTTGGACATCGCACGCTTGCCGCCAAGAAAAAGCATAAGAGTGGCAGAACCACCCAAGAAGCGACCTAGGCACTCAACTGTAGACGAACTCGCGACTTCTGAAAGAAATCACCAGACGCACCATCCCCATTGAACTGTCACCAAAGAGGACCATCTTCCCTCTAGCTCCAGGCCGAGGAGCGTCGACCCAGCCGGCGAGTAGAAGGGACCTGGAGACCTGAAGACATGCTCACGTGTAAATGAGAGGAGACAAATGTGACCGCCCACCACCGAAACGGCGAAACCTTCGAGACACTCCAAACCAATCCAAGAGTGTCGTCATGAACGAAAGAGACTTGTACTCACCAACGACGCCACCAAGAGGGATATGACACAAACACACCGCCGCCGCTGAGTCCGTCAGCATGGACATGGGTTTTCACCCAGAGCACTAACAAAGGTAGGTAGATGAACCATGATAACGCCCCCAAGGAAAAGTGATACCCACATGCATCGTGTCGCCGACACCGAAGCACAGAGCTTTCGCTCAGTATCTCCCTTACACTTTGCCGCAGACCCCTGGCCACCTAGCCTACCCCGAAGAGAGGCCCGCCATGACGACTCCGAGTCTCCAGATCTGGATCAGGTTTCAGCCGCCACCGCCGCAGCAGTCTCATCAGGACCACCCGCCAATGCACACCTTGCCATCCACATAGCCAAAGAGCCAGCCAACACCGTTGCCATGGGGATTACGGGAGATCCACCCATCCAGCCCACCTTCCAGGGTCGTCCCGGCATCCAATATCTCGCGCCCACCGCTTCCCACTGTCCTGACCACCTTCCGTTGGAGAAAGGGCGAGAGGGCGCCACCTTTCTACCCAGGGCACCCCTGCGACATAGCTATGGCTGGATCTGGGAGAGAACCAGCCATGCTGACGACCCTCATACTACCCGACCGGATCGAGGCAGTCGCCAAACACAAAAGAAGGAACGGGAAGGCAGCTCCTTCGGCATCCCATGGCTTCCAGCCACACGGCCTAGGCCGGCGCAGGGCAAGCCGCGGCAACCCCCTTGGTTGTGACCCCCGAGCTCTATGTCCAAGCACACCCAATGGGCGGAGGACGCTGACATGCTGCAACCCATGGCGGACACGATTATGGGGAGAGTGTGGGACCCACCTTTGAGCGCCATGCGAAGGCACAGGAGAGAAGAAGAAGCCCTGCCGCCACCGTCTACCTCCACAGCCTCCTCAAGATTTTTTTTAATAAGGAAGTTGGCATTGGAATAGCCCCCTTTTCCTCCTCCACACAGCCCCCCAACGTTTCCACCACTACAAGCTCCAGCTTAGATTCATTTGAGGCCAGAGCAATAGGGGCTGGCCACACCCCTTGTGCAGCTCTAGCCCCAACTACAGCTTCCTTGTGTTGCAGCCGCACAACTCTAACAGTGAAAGTGGTTAGGATAATTTTCGACTGAAGCCGTTTTCGGATCCGTTTTTATAGGGTATGGTAAGAAATTTTTGACATCTGAACACAATCCAGTCCGAATCCGAGTATGATTGATAGGATACGGTATAGGATATGATATTACTAATATAGAATGCAGTAGGATAATCCCTTTTTTCTAGACGGAAAATCCAACCTTTTAAATATGGATATCCGATTTATTGGTAAAGTTTTAAGTATTAACCAGCAATACGTGAATACTATCTTTGTTTATAAGATGGGACATATGCTTGTTAGTGGTTTATTTTGCTTATTTTAGTAGCTTCTAGTGCTTTATGTGTGCTTGAAGTGTATAAGTATTAATACTTAATCATTGTTTATGTATAATTGTAGTTTATATATGTATATGTATGTATGTATGTATATATATATATATATATATTCCTCGTATATGCATCTGGTATACGACCGTTTTTTATGCGAGTCCGTTCCGTTACCGTACCATGTCCGAATCCGGTATTCGAATCTGCATCCGTCCCGCTTAGGAATCCGAAAATAAATACGAAATAGGATACAGTATGAGCATTATCCGTCCGAATCCGATCCGGTTTCATCCCTTGCACAGTCCTATCCATTCTACTAGGGGAAGTAAAGTTTTTACAAGGTTTCAGAGAAAAGGATAATATAAACTTGAAGTGACCAAAATTAAGAGTACATTTTATCCGTATGTTTGTAAAATAAAATAACAAGCCGAACGAGATTTAAAAGTAATACCACATTTCAAGTAGCATTCAACAAATTCAGATGGTTCTCATCAGAGTCCGCGGGTGCGAGCTCGATTTCCTCTTCCTCTTCCTCGACCTCCACGACAACAAGATCGACAGGCAGGGTTGCAGCAATCTCGACAGAGCCAGGTGTATTGAGCTCCACGTCGACTGAGAAATGTGAGAGGAGGACACGGACGGTCCCACTTCGTCCCGTTACGACTTCGTCCACAGAAACTTAGGACGGGTTAACGGGGCAGAGGTGGGATCCCATCAAACAAATCAATCAGCAAGAAAACGAGCATAACAATGAGCAATGAGCGATAGAGTTAGGTAGAGCACGCCGAGAGGACGCCCCGGCGGCCGGCGCTTCACCGCGAGTTCTGGTCAGCAGCCACGGCCGCCTGCGTCGCCCATGTTCTTTTCCACGTCCACTGCATCGCCGACATGATGCTCCCGGGGGTTGAGGCTGGACCGCGTGGCGCGCATCGCCGCGGCCGGGGAGGTCGGCCTGGGTGACGCCTCGTCGACGGCAGGGCCTGCGAGCTGACCGCGACCGACGTGATCGGCGCGCGTGTTGAGAAAACTCGGCGATGTGGTCTGAGGGCCTCCCTTGTCGGACAGCGCTTGGAGATGCCCCCGGCTCTCTGACTGACCCTCCATGGCTCCTCCTCCTTCCCAACCACCGTCTCCAACTCCATGTCCTCTCCTGTCGCAGGCTAGGGTGGTGCTGCCCGCAGGCTGTTCGACACAAGGCGCGGTGTCGATGGTGCCCGCCACCTGTTTGACCTTTGGTCTTGCGCCGTCTCCGCCTTCTCTCAGAGTCGGTGTGCAATCCAACGCTGCTCTGCTGCCGCCTGCTTCACCCTGCTTGGGCTCTGGAGCAGTTGGTGTCATGCCTTGTTGCACGGCCATCCTCGGCCGCTCTATCCATCCTAGTCTCTGCGGCAGCTACAGAAGCACAATCTCAGGAAGCTGATTGCAGGTGCTGACGCTCGCCTTCCACGCCGGCCATACTGCGCAAGGAGCTGCCTTCGGGGATCGCTGCTTCCCCTCGTGAAGCGCTGCTACAATTCTCCCTCGCCGGTATTGCTTCCCTATACCGTCCAGATCAAAACTGCCTTCTCCAACAATTCTTTTATTCGTGTGCAGGGAAATGTGATATCCTTGCACAAGCATTTCAACTTTCAATTTTAACAATTTGATGTGCGAGTTTAACATCTTTACAGGGGGCGTGGATAGTTCATAGTTGGGTTTAAACATTAAAGTAACAACAGTTTATTACGTGTAGGAAAAAACAGCCAAGTCGAACGAAAAGTTCCCATGCTGAACTTTATTTTATATAGGTAACTACAGTTTGCCTTCACTGCAAGTATAGATTTGCTAGTGAAATGGAAGATGATTCATAACGTACTTACGTACATAGCATGCTTTCGATGATGAAAAATATGAAGCCTTATGTAAAGAAAACTAGTCGTAGTCATCCTGCACCAGCAGCGTGTGGCCATTGATAGATACGGTTGAAAATGCTTCTTCTGCTCAGCCCTGCAGTGCTGAAAACGCTTCTTTGATTGCGGTGGCATCAACGTAAACATCCTGCATCGCTGGACGATCTTTAGCCGTCTCCGCAGCGCATAACAGGCCAAGCTTAACAAGAGCGGTGATGCAGCTCATTATCCCTGCAGACATTTGATGATTTTCCTGGTCTGAAGTAGTTCCTGCTTCTTCATCTCGGTCCCCATAATAGGGGATGATGATTCTAGGATCTAGAATCTCACAAATCTTTTGAGGAAATGAATTTTCCACAAATTTGTTAAGGCTCAGACCATCTATAAACATCTCATCAGTTGGACGCTTCCCTGTGAGCATCTCTAAGATGATGACTCCATAGCTGTAAACATCACCCTCCGTGGAGATTTTGCTCCCAAAGCCATATTCTGCAATACATGTTGTTGTTCAAACAATTAATTAGCACAAAAGGATCGGAGTAGAATAGCCAAAAGATTTTTTATGGAAAAAATAAAGTAATATATATTACTTGCATATCCATAAGAGCATATAATATATTTTTCAACAAATACAACATCCTGTATTAAGAAATTGTTACCTGGTGCAATGTATCCAACTGATCCTCTTGGCCCCACTAAGCTTATAGAACCATCAATCCCCGAAGAAGTATAATAACCATGTAGGAACTTAGCCAACCCGAAGTCACCAACACATGCGCCCATGGCATCATCCAAAAGGACATTGCTAGGCTTTAGATCACAGTGGACCATAGGAGGCATGCAATGGTTATGGAGGTAATCCAAAGCAGCAGCTATGTCCACTGCTATTGCTATTCTTGAACCCAAACACAATGGCCTTTTCGGATGATGCTCCTGGAGTAGTGTTGGATAGAGCCAACTCTCCAGGTTGCCATTTATCATAAATTCAAGAACGAGAGCTTTGAACTCATTTCCTGCCGGGTCACTTGTCGAGCATACGGTGATCACCCTTACAAGATTACGATGACGAGTGTTTCTCAGTGCCTCACATTCTGCAAGGAAGCTCTTTGTTGCTCCAAGTTGATCAAGTTTGAAAACTTTGATAGCAATATATGATTTTCTTCAGACTCAATTCTACCTTTGTATACAGACCCATATTTTCCTGAACCAACCAAGTTGGCTGAAGAAAAACCATTTGTTGCTCTCACTAAATCAGCATATGTCAACTTCCTTAACTCCTTGATAGATGGATGTGCTGCTTGTTCGATTTTTTTTCTCTTCTTGAAAATAATGGCCCCAAAGCATGATAACAGAACCAAAGAAAGAGCAGTAATTGCTACTACCTTCAGAATCTTGGAGATGTACAACTTTTGTTTGGATCTCACTGTATTGCAAAGTGGCAACTCTAGCAATGGGATGCTCACACATAACTCCTTGTTCCCTTGTATGAACACATTGCTTTCATTCTGAAACATTCCACCTTGTGGCACTGGTCCCTCGAGGTTGTTGAACGACAAATTGAGAAGCTTTAGGGAACTAAAGGACTCAAAGAAGTCAGGGATTTCACCGGACAAGTTGTTTTGAGATAGATCCATCTCAATGATTCCTCTCAAATTCATGAAAGATTGAGGGATTCTCCCATGAAAACTGTTCCCCTCCATGTGCAGCGACTCCAAGTGGACACACTCACCCAGAGTGGAGGGTATTTGTCCAGACAACTGGTTATTGGAAATATTCAATGAGTCGAGATTGACCAAGCTGCCAATCTCTAGTGGTATTTGTCCTGAGAGTTTGTTATGAGATAAGTCCAAACCTATTGAAAGGGAGGAAAGAGTAAAGACCTCCTTTGGTATGCTATCTTCAAAGCTGTTACAAGAGAGGTTCAATGTTTCCAAATTTTTGCAGTCCCCTAGAGTTCGTGGGATCGGGCCACTCAAATTATTTTCGTGTAAATATAGCTCACTCAATTGACTTAGATTGCCAATTGATAGCGGAATTTGTCCAGAAAATTTGTTCTGGGATAAGCCTAGGCCACCCAAGTTTTGAAGATTTCCAAGTGATTCGGGGATACTTCCACTAAGCAAATTGTTGTCAATATAAAGACGTTCGATGTTTGTGAGGTGCTCTATCTCCTGTGGTATAGTGCCTGATATTTTATTTGCTCTTAATAGCAAGACCTCTAAGCTCTTTGAAAGTCCTGCAATGGAACTCGGCAAATCTCCTTGAAGGGTATTTGCACTCAAGGATAATTCCACTAGTTGGGTGCAATTGGTCAATGAGGTTAAGAAAGACCAATCTCCTGCTGTGAGGTGATTCTCGACGAGATTCAAGTAGATTAAATTGGGAAGAGTCCCAAGAGAAGGCACAATACCATGGAATGAATTGTTACTGAGATCAATCTCTTGAAGATTTGTTGTGTTGGCTAGTGAAGTGGGGATTTGGCGGTGGAATTTGTTCCATCCCATAATCAAAGTTTGGATGCTTGGAAGGGTATATCCAATGTTATATGGAATTTCCCCTGCCAGAATATTCACACCCATGCCAAGGTATGTGAGTGTTGATATGTTGTAAATAGAAGCTGGGACACTCCCTGACAAGAAGTTGTAACTCAGGTCTAGTACTTGCAGGTTGGGAAGCTTACCAATACTCACTGGGATGCTACCTTGAAAACTGTTATCTCCAAGCAAGAGCCAGCAAAGGGAAGAAAAATTCCCTAGAGTAGAAGGTATTGTGCCTGCAAGATTATTTGATACCAAGACAAGATACTGCAAGGGCGAGTCAATATTGGGGAAAACTGTGGGTATGAACCCAGTAAAGTTATTCTGTCCCAATTTCAAGACTTGTAGTGATGTGCCGTTAAATAGTGCAGGTGGAATCTCTCCACCAAGGTGATTGTTGGTCAAGTACAAAACTTGAAGTGATGAACTATTAGCTAGGAGAGACGGGATAGGTCCTGTGAGGCTATTGTTGGTGAGATAAACAGAGTGGAGAGAAGAGCTGCTTCCAAGTGAAAGAGGAATATTGCCTGTCAGAGTATTTCCAACAAGACTCAAAACTGAAAGGTCGTGGAGTGTCCCCAACCCTTCTGGTATGCCTCCAGTGAGCTTGTTGTGACCTAAGTTGAGCTGCTGCATATTTGAACACTGGGTTAGGTTTGTTGGGATCTCACCGTTGATGAAGTTGCTCCCAAGATCAATGACTCGAAGCCGAGAGCATGCGGATAGATTGCTTGGGATCACGCCACTAAGATTGTTTGAGCTGAGGTTAAGATACCGCAACCTATTCAGTTGGCCAAGTTTAGCTGGGATTGGAACCCTAAGCTGATTGTCTGGGAGTTTGATTCTTGTGAGGAGAGTAAGATTTGCAATGCAAGGAGGTATTCGGCCATTAAGGTGGAGTGACTCGAGGTCCAGTGCAACAACACGAGATGTGTGCCTCTTGCTGCAAGTAACACCGGACCAAGTGCAGAACTGTTGGAGGGAATCATCAATCTTCCACGAGGCTGGGAGTCCAGCAGAAGTGCTGAGATGGATTTTAAGGCAACGGAGGGCTTGGAAGTCGGTGCTAGCATCACCGTGGAGAAGTGTGGCAGCTACTAATGAACATGTCAGGAGGGAGGATAGGACAAGAATTAGAGGCAGTGACTGTGAGGAACCGAGGGTTCCCAAAGGAGACATTTGCTTTCTAGCTATCACGCACGAGGACTTATGCTCTACAGCTCTAGTCGACAGACGATGCGTTGAGATATGGTTTCTCTACTGCATTTATAGAAGGCTGATGGGTTCGATTGCTGTGCTTCAATGCTTAATGTACATGCATATGGAACACAATATCGACTGCTATTGCTATCACATCAGTTAATTTGAAGTCATGCGGAGACTTTGACTCAGTGTTAGGCAGAACCAAGTGGATGTCTCATTCATCTCTTGGCACAAGTTCCACAAATTCCCAGTCAAAAAGTTCAGTTCACACTTTTTTTGGGGGAAGTTCAGTTCACACTTGAGCTTTAATAAATACTAGGTGCTGGACTGGAGCATTGTGATTTCCAGTGCGCCAGACAAATGTTCGTTCCATCTTGGTGCTAACTAAGTAACTAACTAGGTTTTGCACTCCCAAAGGCGTGGAGCTAGCTCACCCCAATTCAGAAAGAATGTTACCTAACGCTTGCCAGTTTTTGATTCGGTTGCTTCTCGTCCTGATCATGCTGTTCCTTGTAAACGGCGGCCAGCTGCTTCGGAGGGATTTAGGTGCTGCTGGTGGTGGTGGTCGTGGAGCTGCTCCTAGTGGTAAGTATCATGTAGATCTTGTAGTACAGCTTTTTGAACCAACTCGTGGTATAGGTCTGTCTAGTAACAGTACAGTTATTACGTACACATTATTACCTCTGTATTCTCTTGTTCTCTCGTGCATTTTAATTTGTTCATTCATAACCTCACAATTTTCCAAATCGTAACAGGAGGTGGAGCTCGCCCGCCAGATCTGCACCATCGATAGTCCATACTCCCCTCGCTGCCTTCCACCGCACTGCTGATAGAAAAGGTACTGGTTCTAGAAAATGGAACGCGCGAATATGTGGATGGCGGCTGGTCCGAGGCGTCTGTCGCCTGTCTTCTACCTATAACGAAGTGTTCATCATTCTACATGAGCTATGTACTTTCTGCAAGTGTAATCCGTCCAATCGATTGTAACTCGTTATTTAAGATGATTAGTTTTTGTAGCGAGCTCTTTTACGATACCCTTGAAACTAATACAGGCCGTCTATTTTTGTTAATCCAATGGTGTACGAAGTCAAAAAGTCACGGAGTACCTTGATCAAAAGGGCAAAACAGTAACCGCAGCAATCGTTTTATTATTTCTTGGTATTTTGGTATTTCCTCCCTGTAACCTCTGGTTGATACGAACGACGCGCTGCCCTCGTTTCCGTGCGCGAACGCTGCCGCCGCCACGATCTGCTCCGTCTACCGGCGCCATGCTCGTCCCTCCACAATCGGGTCCACCTGCCTCTGTGAGCACCACCGCTTGCCCCCACGATCCGCTCCGTCTTTCTCCGTTTCTCCATGTATGCCTCCGCCTCGGCGAACGCCGCCCCTCGCCCCCACGATCTGATCCATCTTTCTCCATGTATGCCATCGCCTCCATAGTCATACGTGCTGCTAGGGCATCTCCAGCAGATCCTTTAAAAGCTATATTTGAGGGGGAAACTTTTGTTTAGGGGATAAAAAGCTATAAAAAAATTCTCCTCAAATATAATTTTTCCCCTTAAAACTTGCCTCCACTTACTTAAATTTATTCCAGCCACAACTGTTCTCATGAAAAATAAGGCCGAGCCGCGCTGCTACCCGCTCGCCCGCAGTATTCCCGCCCAACCCCGCTGCCGCCGCCGCTCGCCCCCGATGACTGGCAGAATAGAAAGCCCCACCCTCACCAGCGCCGGAGACCCACCGCCGGCCACGAATTCGGCGACGCAAGCACCGAAATGACGGCGCCAAGGCAAGAACACCATTTGAGAGTGGTTCGTTGCCGGCGGCTATAGCCACTCGCCCCGCCACGACCACTCGGCCTCCCTTGCCCCAGCCGACTGGCAAACGGTACCGTCGGCCAAGGCGGCGGCGAAGAAGAAGAAGGTTGCAACCGCCCAACGCTTACCCTTCGACCTCCCGCAGTGCCGTCAGCTACTCCGCGGCCTACTGCGGCCGCGCCGCCACCCCCTCCACCTCCGTCGGTCGACTTTACCTGGTTTACTAAACTAAAGCTACTGATAGGTAACTTCAAATCTTCAAATATTGCCACGGAAATCCACCCTAGATGGTCCCTTGCACGAGACAACGTAGAAGGGTTCCAAGGGAATAACGGGTTCAAGAATGTGGGCTATACATCCATGGAGCCGGTGGAGGTTTGGGTGGAAATGGATCGTCTCATGGGTTTTCTTAAGCTCAATGCTGCCCGCATTGGAGAAAAATACATGGAGTTCTCAAGTGAGGCGCAAGGCCTCATCAAGGAATATAATGAAAAATTGGACAAAGGTCTCGCATATAATAAATTGTACTCCCTCCGATCCATATTAATTGTCGCTGATTTAGTAGTACCAAATCAGCGACAATTAATATGGATCGGAGGGAGTACATAAAATGAAATTAATTGCCAGCTCAAACAGAAATGAATGATTTACTCATCAGGGAATCGACAATGCTCAACGACTTCCTGTGGTACATGTAGGAATCAATGATACTCCGTTTAACTGGCTTGTTGAAGTAGGGATACTCATATATGACCAAATTATGTGCTGTGTCTCCCTTTCCCTTTTAGTTTTTTTTACCAAAGAATCTACTATGTTTGTTCGCTTTCCTTTTCCCTTTTAGTTTTTTGACCGAATGATTTGCTGTGTTTGTTCACACATAAAAGGAGAGCAATGTGGTAAAATAAAAACTACTCCATATTATTCACAAACCAAAGCTAGGTTGGGTGGTAAGTTTTTTATGTAGCAACGACTAAGTCAATCCTCTTTTTATCATATCTTTTTCTTGCTTTTTTGTTCCTTTGATATTTTTAATCAGTCCATATTTTTTTTGAAAGACGCTCGGACTTGCTAGTCATTGTCGTCGTTTCGTCGAAAATTTCTCCAAGATTGCCAAGCCTCTGACTGATTTGCTTCACAAAGGCATTAAGTTTGATTGGACAGAAAAGTGTTAGGAAAGTTTCCAGATGCTCAAAGACAAGTTGACCTCTGCCCCAGTGCTAGCACCCCCAGATACCGCAAGGACTTCTTGATATACTGTGATGCGTCTCGTCAAGGATTAGGCTGTGTCCTGATGCAAGAGCGCAAAGTGATTGCGTATGGCTCTCGCCAGGTGCGTCCTCACAAAGATAAGTATCCAACGCATGATCTTGAGTTAGCAGTAGTTATTTATGCTCTAAAACTGTGGCGACATTACCTTCTTGGTAATCGTTGTGAGATATACACGGACCACCAAAGTCTGAAGTATCTGTATACTCAACCAGATTTGAACCTCCGTCAACAAAGATGGCTCGAGACAATACTGATTATGACATGGATATCTCTTATACCCCTGGCAAGGCTAATGTAATGGCCGATGCCTTGAGTCACAAGTCTTATTGCAACAACCTCACGGTTCAGCAAGCACAACCCCTTCTTTATGAAGAGATTCGCAAGTTGAACCTCCACATTGTTCCTCAGGGCCATCTCAATACCCTGGTTGTTGAACCGAATCTCGAGCACCTCATCAAGACAATGCAGAAATATGACTCCGAAATCCACAAGATTAAACGCTATCTCACAAAAGGGAATTATTCGTTCTACCATGTGGATGATGATGATACATTGTTCTTCAAAGGTCGCTTAGTGATCCCTAGAACTCGCGACCAGGACACGCGTCCGGAGGCCCTAGGCAGGAGGCCTTTGCCTTTCGATCTGTATCGTTGTTTGTGCTTGCCTTCTTAAGGCACCTTTGACTAACTATGTCTGTAATCAGATATTATGGTTTGTATGACTTATGTATTCGGATCCTCGTGATCCCTGGTTTGTAATATGTGGATTTATGTTTAAATTTGTGTCTAGAGTTGTGTTGTGATACTTACCCGTGAATCTCTGTTCTCGAGCGTGCACATTTGCGTGTTTGATTAGTGCACGGTCGAGCGGGGGCGTCACAGACGCATGCGCTTTGAAAGCAAAGAAAAAAAAAGGAGAGTATGTGATAAAATAAAAACTATTCCATATTATTCACAAACTAAAACTAGGTTGGGTGGTAAGCTTTTTACATAGCAAGGACTAAGTCGTGGGTTTCAATCCTCCTTTTGTCATTTTCTTTTCTTTTTTTTGTCCCTTTGATCTTTTTTTATTGGATCATCTTTGTAAAAAAAAAAGTTGTATGGGCTTTAAAGGGGAAAAAGGAGAGGTATGTGATAAAATAAAAATATTCCATATTGTTCACAAACCAAAACTAGGTTGCGTGGTAAGCTTTTTACGTAATTACGTAGCAAGGACTAAGTTGTGGGTTCCAATCCACTTTTTGTCATTGTTTTTCTTTTCTTTTTTGTTCCTTTGATGTATTCTTTTATCGTATTATCTTTTTTTTAAGTTTTTGCGCTTTCAAATGAAAAATGAGATAAAGAAGAAACCAGAAAGAAAAAACAAGGCAAAACAACAATTCAAAAATAAAAGATAAGAATATCCATATTATTCACAAACCAAAACTAGGTTGGGTGGTAAGTTTTTTTTTTTGCGAAAAAAGGACCCGGATCTATTATAAGAATTCACCAGAAATACAAAGCATCCCAAAGATAATAAAAATTACATCGAGGTCTCTGGACCACCGAACGACCACTACCGCCGCCAGAACGAGCCGCCGACACGCCGTTGCCGCCGCTCCCCTACCGAATCCGGCCTGATCTTGTCGATGACAGCCAGGAAGTCTCCGTGCACGTGCCCCTAAAGACCAGCGTCTGGAGCCGCAGGCGTCGCCGTTGAAGCCTTGAATCAATCCGAAGCACCTGACACCAAATCTCGCCATCGCGCACGTACAGCGAGAAACCTTAACCTAGCCGCCCCAAGGAGACGGAGGAATCTCCGCTGGAGCTCCGATGACAATCAATGAAATGTCTCTAGAATGTTGGTTGAATAATGCTGCAATCAGGCTGGATGTTTGGGAAACGCAGTTTGTGCTCGCCCTTGTTTTTCTGTCCACTTCTCGAGCGTGGATATTCTGAACGCCAGTTGGATCCTTCATCTTCTTTTTTTGAGTAAAGTTGTAGTACCCTTTATCTTTGTGCGCGTGGCCCGGGGCAGGCTTTTTCACTGTTCTGATCCGTATCTGAAAGTTAAAGCACGATTTGACCCGTGTTTGAAACTTTTTTCGGATCTGACCCAAATCGAGACGCCAACATTCGCGGCGTCCTGCTTGCACTGAAGACGCCATGAACTTCGGCGTTTTGGCCTGGCCCACTTCTCTGGTCAGCTAAGTTGACCGTCCGACGTGGCAATTTTCGACCCCGACCCTAGACGCCGAGAATCTTGGCGTCTGGGTGGGCAACAGAAGGTTTTCTGTCTGGAGCAGAGGGGTAGACGCCGCGGTTCCTGGTGTCTGGGTGGGCAACAGAAGGTTTTCACTTCCTGGTTTGTCTGGAGCAGAGGGGTAGACGCCGCGGTTCCTGGCGTCTGGGGGGGCAACAGAAGTTTTTTCACTTCTTGGTTTGTCTGGAGCAGAGGTTTATCAGAGACAACTAATGACAAAGTTCATGATAGATAATAGAACTCTAAATAGACGGTCCCAAATTCATAACACACAGCATAACTTAGGTTCACTACATAGTTCCCATCACATAGCACAATAGGTCCGTGACATAGTTCATCACAAATTCATGATACAGTTCTCAAATAGCAGCACATTCAAGTCTCTATTGGGTCACACGCGGCCATTTGCCCTTCTTGTCGCGTGCCTCGTCCTCCTCTTGTGCATCGCGAGCCCTTGCAAACTTTCTTGCCCTCTCCTCTTCACGAGCTGCCTTCTCTTTGCGCGCCCTCTCCTCCTCACACTTCTTCCGCTCCTTCCTCTCCTTCTCACAACGATATTTATCCTCGGCTCTCTGCAAGGATTCTTCAAACAACCGCTGCCTCCTAAGACAATCTTTATGTTGGTCTTTTTGGACATCTTCTGGCACTTCATGATCAATCCATGTGAAGTACTTGCAAAGAGGAAGAGGTGACTACATAGAAAACAAGTTTTTGTTAGTAATATAAGGTGAATCATAATGGAGAATAGCCTACTTTTCTAACATACCGGTGGGATGTCATAGGCATTAGTTGGACGCCCGCGATCATGTGCATAGTTGGGACACACAAAAAATCTTCTTCCTTCCGTCCATGACTTCTTCCGGTCAGTGGAGACCTTCACCTTGCACTCATCTCCACACCAACATGATGGGGTTTTCACTTCCTTCTCCTTCGTCTTGTCCAACGTTGCCTGCTGCCACTTGTTCGGCATGTCCTCTTGGTTAGCGCACCGCGGCCTCGTCATGGAACCGGATGAAGCCATGCCTACGAGAAAAAGAATTGTTAGAAAATTATATGAACAAAGTAAATGAAAAAAAACACAATACAATAAAACAAGAAAATAATGAACAAATATTAACCATTCATAATTTGTCAACCATTTGGATTAAGCAAGTAACCAAACCCCGACCCGTTATCAATCATCCGTCCTCTTCTACCACCACGGAAACCACCTCTACGACCACCACTACTACGTTGTCCACTCCTACCACCTCTAGGGCCTCCATTAGCGCCACCTCTACCACGTTGTCCACTCCTACCACCTCTAGGGCCTCTACCAGCACGGGAACCACCTGTACGACCACCGGAACCCCCTCTGTCACCACCTGCCTGACTCGTGGTTGGATTGCCCTCCTTTGATGTTTTCCTTTTCTTATTGCATGTTCTCACATTGTGTCCCGAATTATCACATTGACCGCTACCAAATTGGTTCATGCCAGTGTATCCAGCTAGGTTGTCCATATCGCCTCTCAACCGTTTCTGTCTGATTCTACTCTTGGGCTCAACCTTGAGCAAAGGATCGGGCCTAAGGTCCGGGCCATTATAGTCAGGCCACTGTGATGGGTCCAGGAAGGGTTGGAATCGAGGGGCCCATGTCAACCTAGTAGCTTCAAGATCAAACTCATGCATCCTCACGGTTGTCCCATCGGACACATGTATATTTCTCAATGACGCCACTGTCAAAAGATGAGAGCACGGCCAATGATACTTACTAGGCCTCTCACACTGACACCACCGCCTCTTAAGGTGCACCACGAATGCACGACCATCATATGACATACCATCTCTTGTTATCCCACCTGGCTCGTCAATTTGGTAGATCATATCGTAGGTGTTGAATAGCCTAACTTTCTGTGTCGAGGACTTGCTTTGTTGTAACATCATCCACTCTTCAACCTTTGGTGGATATTCCTTTTTTTTTCACCAATCCACTTCACGATCTCCTCTGAATGCATCAGAAAATACTCGTTAAGCTTGAAGAAAGTATATTCCACTATTGCAGTCACCGGCAATGGGCGGGCACCTCTGAGCACATTGTTAAAACATTCGACCATGTTGCTGGTCATGTCGCCATATCTCCAACCTCCTTCGTCGTGAGCGCGTGCCCACTTGTGTTTCTCCGGAAAATTTTGTGTTAAGAAATCTTTCCCTCCTTCGTTCGCAGCTTCGTAGAGCTTGTCATAGCGAATGGTGAAAGCACCGGTGGTGAAGGCCACGCAAACATGGGTTAAATCCTTGCTCAACTCCTTGCTCTTACATGCCCTGTAAAAGTTTGCCACGAAATGCCTCATGCACCATCGATGGTGAAGCTTTGGAAGTCCTGGAATAACAATGTCCATGGCTTTCAGTATGCCCTGGTGTCGGTCTGATATGATGCACACTTCTCTATCACCAATGATATTTTCCCTAACATGATGCATGAACCACTCCCAGTTGTCTTGGTGCTTGAAGGGCACCAAACCAAATGCCACAGGCAACACATTGTCATTGGATGAGTGCGCCATTGCTACCATGATTGTGCCCTTGTATCGGCCGGTCAAGAATGTGCCATCAATCGACAAAACCGGACGGCAATGCTTAAAGGCCGTGATGCATTGTCCGAAACTCCAGAAGGCACGGTGAAACACCCCATGACCATCATCCTCGACCACATGATACATGCCGGGGTTCCTATGGGCAATCGCTCCCAACAACCGCGGCAGGCGATTGTATGCTTCTTCCCAACTACCATACAACATCCTTAAAGCATTTGCCTTGGCCTTCCATGTCTTCCCATACTTGACTTTGTATCCAAACATTTTTTTCACCGTCGTCATGAGGAGCTTCACCTTCACGGTTGGATCACTTGATACTTCTTTCATTAATTTAAACCCGAGAAACTCAGACCTGAGTTGACGGTGTGTCTTAGGCTTCTTTTTTGACGGTGGCCTGCACAAGTGAGTACACACACAACTTGTTAAAACCCATTGCCCGGTTTTAATTCTTCTTCCATGGACCGCCCATGGGCATCCTTCTTTGTCACAATGGATGGAGTAACGCACTTTTTGGTCCGAGTGCCCAACAAGATATGGTCTATGGTTCCTAATAGCATAGTCACTTAGCAATACTTTGAAGGTCTGCAAACTCACAAACTTCAACCCTTTCTTCAAGTAAGCATTCTCATCCTCATCCTTGTCCCTTGGTTCGCCCGGTTCCGGGTAAGGTGTCGGCTCTATCGGCCTACTGATGCCACCATCAACTACCGCCTTGTGGGCCAGCCTGAGATCACGAAACAATGGAGTTCTTATTTCCAAACCGGTCACCTTTGTGTGTATACAGTTCTCTCTCTCTGTGAATCCATCCACGTCCAGTTCTTCCTCCGAACCTTCATCAACTGAATCATACGCATATGCATGACCATAGGGGATCTCACGGTCCATGTCATGCTGCTTGACAAACGCTTCCAAGTCACCGATGTCATTGCCATGAATCTCATCCTCTTGCTCATCATCATCACTGCATCCATCCTCTAGTGCAAGGCGAGCCCTTTCAAGCTTCCTAACTCTCCCCTCCTCGTGAGCCATCTTCTTGTTTTTGCATGCCATGTCCGCCTCACGCTTTCGTCGTTCCCTCTTCTCCTTCTCATGGCGCTCATTTCCATTAGTCTCATCCTCGTGCTCGTCATCACCAGCATCACCATGACCACATTGGACATCACCATGACCATCAACATATTGTTCATTAACTTTTTCAATATCATGCCCAAGAACTTCATTTTCTTGGCTAGGTGGCGGTTGGCTAGAAGCATTGGAGCCATAGACACTAGTAGAAAACAGGGCTTTGGTCCAGGCCTGGCCAGCCCATTAGTCCCGGTTCAGTCACGAACCGGTACCAATGGGGGAATAGGTCCCCGTTCATGAGCCCAGGGGGCCGGCCGGGCCTCGTGGGGCATTGGTCCCGGTTCGTCTGGCCCCTTTGGTCCCGGTTCCAGACACGAACCGGGACCAATGGGCCTCGCTCCTGGCCCACAACCATTGGTCCCGGTTCGTGGCTGGAACCGGGACCAAAGGTGTGGCTTTAGTCCCGGTTCCACCCACGAACCGGGACCGATGAGGTGCCTATATATACCCCCTCGCCCGCGAGCAGAGCACTCCACTGCTATGTTTTTTCTGGCCGGCGAGGGGAGGGCTTTGTGGTGCTCTAGCTCACCTCCTATGCACATGAGGTGTTCGATGAAATGCCCGAGCCACACTACTTAAGCTTTCTCCTCTCCAAGCTCGACCTCCAAGCTCCATTTTCCTCAAGATTTGTCTAGGTTTAGCGGTCCGTCACGTCCCGTCCCCGTCTTCACCGCTGTCGATCGCCCGCGCCGATCTCATCGCCTGCACCACCGTGGTGAGCCTCTTGTTCTTATCTTCTTTCTAAAAGAAAAAAAAATTCTTACTTGTATGATTTAGATAGATACTTGTATAATTTTCTTACTTTTATTATTGTTTGTTATTATATAGTGCGATGGTTTTGGTATCCGCCCCCGTCGGCCCTCGTTCTGTCTATGATTCGGATGTGGTATATATTATATTTTATAACTATTTGGTTCATTTATTGTTTATGACAATTATGCCGACCAACGTGACATAGATATTTTTATCTAGGAGGTATGTGAACCGGAAATTCCAACCGACCCTATTGCCGAGAGGTTAAATTTAGTTGAAGAAGAAAACAATTACTTGAAGGAAAAATTAAACAAAATTGAGGAGGAGAAGATGATATTGGAGTTGCATGTTGCGGATGTCGTCGATGGTCACAAGATCAAGATGGATGCAATGCGCTTGAAGATTAGAAAGATTGCAAAATATGCCATTCATACCGAGGCTTGGTATCATTATGCCGTTGGATCAATTGTTACCTTGGTTGCGATTATGATCGCATTTGTTGTTGCATTGAAATGTTTTACATAGTTTCAATGTATGGTTTAATTAGATGCTCTGGAGAACTATAAGGATGGCAATGGGTAGGTTATGAGGTGGGTAGAGCAATACCATACCCATACCCATGTAGTCAATGGGTAAAAAATTCTATCCATACCCATACCCATGGGTTTGAAACTTTACCCATACCCATATCCGACGGTTACCCATACCCATTGGGTACCCAACGGGTAGATCAAACAATACACAAGTTATTCGTAATTTTACATTCATCTATAGCATATTTGACAAAAAACATTGATCTTAACTCAATAACAAACAGATGAGTACATGACAATTATCTCAATTCAAATTAACAATTGATGACAACTTTAACATAGGTTCATAAACTCACGAAACAACTTTAATGTAGGTACACTTGTGAAGCACGGGTAAAGTTCACATGTTAGTATAAATGGGTAGGGTATGGGTATATCCATGGGTAAAAGGCTATACCCGTGCCCTATCCATTTCTTAATGGGTAGGGTATGGGTACTACCCATGGGTATAAAATTATGCCCATACCCTGCCCATGCGGGTATGGTATCCGCGGGTACCCGTACCCATGGGTAAAATTGCCATCCTTAGAGAACTATGTATGCACTTTGGTTTTAATGTGATGATGAACTTCTATTAATTTGGTCACTTATCTATTCATGATGTTCTGTAATGGTTTTTGACACACTTAATTATATATAATGCACGCAGATGAACCGGCAATGGATGTACGGTAAGAGACGCACCTCCGAGTACATTGAGGGCCTGCATAATTTTCTCGCAGTGGCTGAGGCAAACAAGCAGAATGGTTTTATGTGTTGTCCATGCCCTAGCTGTGGGAATACGAGGTCTTACTCTGACTCGAAAACCCTTCACACCCACCTGCTTTATAAGGGTTTCATGCCACACTATAATGTTTGGACCAAGCACGGAGAAATAGGGGTTATGATGGAAGACAACGAAGAAGAAGAGGATGATGACAACTATGTGCCCCCTGAATACAGTGATGCTGCAACGGGGGAAGCTGAAGATCAAGAGGAACCAGACGATGTGCCCGATGATGATCTCTGCCGGGTCATTGTTGATGCAAAGAGACAGTGCGAAAGTGAAAAGGAGAAGCTGAAGTTCGATCACATGTTAGAGGATCACAAAAAAGGGTTGTACCCCAATTGCAAAGATGGCAACACAAAGCTCGGTACCGTACTGGAATTGCTGCAGGGGAAGGCAGAGAATGCTGTGCCTGACAAAGGATTTGAGAAGCTACTGAAAATATTGAAGAAGAAGCTTCCAAAGGATAATGAATTGCCCGACAGTACGTACGCAGCAAAGAAGGTCGTATGCCCTCTAGGATTGGAGGTGCAGAAGATACATGCATGCCCTAATGACTGCATCCTCTACCGCGGTGCGTACGAGGATTTGAATGCATGCTCGGTATGCGGTGCATTGCGATATAAGATCAGACGAGATGACCCTGGTGATGTTGACGGCGAGCCCCCCAGGAAGAGGGTTCCTGCGAAGGTGATGTGGTATGCTCCTATAATACCACGATTGAAACGCCTGTTCAGAAACAAAGAGCATGCCAAGTTGATGCGATGGCACAGAGAGGACCGTAAGAAAGACGGGAAGTTGAGAGCACCCGGTGACGGGTCGCAGTGGAGAAAAATCGAGAGAATGCACTGGGAGGAGTTTGCAGGTGACACAAGGAACGTATGGTTTGGTTTAAGCGCGGATGGCATTAATCCTTTTGGGGAGCAGAGCAGCAATCACAGTACCTGGCCCATAACTCTATGTATCTATAACCTTCCTCCTTGGCTGTGCATGAAGCGGAAGTTCATTATGATGCCAGTACTCATCCTAGGCCCTAAGCAACCCGGCAACGACATTGATGTGTACCTAAGGCCATTAGTTGAAGAACTTTTACAACTGTGGAATGGAAACGGTGTACGTGTGTGGGATGAGCACAGACAGGAAGAATTTGACCTGCATGCATTGCTGTTTGTAACCATCAATGATTGGCCTGCTCTCAGTAACCTTTCAGGACAGACAAACAAGGGATACCACGCATGCACGCACTGTTTAGCTGACACCAAAAGTATATACCTGGACAAATGCAGGAAGAATGTGTACCTGGGGCATCGTCGATTTCTTCCGACCAACCATCAAAGTCGAAAGAAAGGCAAGCATTTCAAAGGCGAGGCAGATCACCGGAAGAAGCCCGCCATGCATACCGGTGATCACGTACTTGCTATGGTCAATGATTTACACGTAATCTTTGGAAAGGGTCCCGGCGGACTATCTGTTCCGAATGACGCTGAGGGACGCGCACCCATGTGGAAGAAAAAATCTATATTCTGGGACCTACCCTACTAGAAAGACCTAGAGGTCCGCTCTTCAATCGACGTGATGCACGTGACAAAGAACCTTTGCGTGAAACTGCTAGGCTTCTTGGGCGTGTATGGGAAGACAAAAGATACACCGGAGGCACGGGAGGACCTGCAACGTTTGCACGAAAAAGACGGCATGCCTCCAAAGCAGTATGAAGGTCCTGCTAGCTACGCTCTTACCAAAGAAGAGAAGGAAATCTTCTTTGAATGCCTGCTCAGTATGAAGGTCCTGTCTGGCTTCTCGTCGAATATAAAGGGAATAATAAATATGGCAGGGAAAAAGTTCCAGAACCTAAAGTCTCATAACTGCCACGTGATTATGACGCAACTGCTTTCGGTTGCATTGAGGGGGCTTCTACCGAAAAACGTTCGATTAGCCATTGTGAAGCTATGTGCATTCCTCAATGCAATCTCTCAGAAGGTGATCGATCCAGAAATCCTACCAAGGCTAAGGAGTGATGTGGCGCAATGTCTTGTCAGTTTTGAGCTGGTGTTCCCACCATCCTTCTTCAATATCATGACGCATGTCCTAGTTCATCTAGTCGACGACATTGTCATTCTGGGCCCTGTATTTCTACACAATATGTTCCCCTTTGAGAGGTTCATGGGAGTCCTAAAGAAATATGTCCGTAACCGCGCTAGGCCAGAAGGAGGCATCTCCATGGGCCATCAAACAGAGGATGTCATTGGGTTTTGTGTTGACTTCATTCCTGGCCTTAAGAAGATTGGTCTCCCTCAATCGCGGTATGAGGGAAGACTGACTGGAAAAGGCACGCTAGGAGGGGACTCAATAATATGTAGGGACGGGCATTCTTGGTCTCAAGCACACTACACAGTTCTATAGAACTCTACCTTGGTGACCCCGTATGTCGATGAACACAAGAACATTCTGCGCTCCAAACACCCGGAGCAGTGACGACTGGATTACATGTGAACACATCAGGACTTTTGGCAGTTGGTTGCAAACACGTCTCAGAGGTGACAACACTGTTTCTGATGTGCTGTAGTCGTTGTCCAGGGGACCATCTTCGACTGTATTGACTTACAAAGGATACGAGATAAATGGGAATACATTTTACACGATCGCCCAAGATCAAAAGAGCACCAACCAAAACAGCGGTGTCCGCTTTGATGCAGCAACCAAGAGGGGAAAGGACACATATTATGGTTACATAGTGGACATATGGGAACTTGACTACGGACATGATTTTAAGGTCCCTTTGTTTCAGTGCAAATGGGTCAATCTGTCAGGAGGCGGGGTACAGGTAGACCCACAGTACGGAATGACAACAGTGGATCTGAACAATCTTGGGTACACAGATGAACCATTCATCCTAGCCAATGATGTGGCGCAGGTTTTCTATGTGAAGGACATGTCTACCAAACCGAGAAAAAGAAAAGATAAGGAAGCGAATACATCATACGATGAGCCAAAGTGGCACATAGTTCTTTCAGGAAAAAGAGACATCGTGGGATTGGAGGGCAAGACAGACATGTCTGAAGATTATGAAAAGTTTCATGAAATTCCTCCCTTCAAAGTCAAGGCTGACCCAAGCACCCTGTTAAACGATGAAGATTATCCATGGTTACGGCGCAATAAGCAAAAGACACAAGCAAAGGAAAAATGAAGACTTTCTCTCCACAACTATTATGATGATGCCTTTGATCTAGAATATCACTGCAGTTACGTGTGAAGAAATGAAATGCCTTTTGTAACAGATGAGTTTCCGTATGAAACCCTGATACTTCGAAAGAGATTGTCCGTTTTGTACACGAAGTGCATCCAGTTTTTGCCGTAACCCTCTCAACTTTTTAGCACATGCTATGTGGGTGAAATGATCATACCATGGCAACTTTCAACCTTTTCAGAGTTCATTTGTAGTGCTTTTCAATTTCAGGGTCATTGAGCTCAAAAAAATCAGTAAATGCATGAAAAATACCAGATGAAGTCAGAAAGGGTTGAAAATTGATGATGTGGCTTTGAATGGTGCATTTTGAACACACACAAAAGTCTGGAGTTCAAATAAGTTCAAAATGAAATCCCTTTGTACAATATGAATTTTCGTCCGAAACCCTGATACTCTCAATCAAGAGATTGTTCATTTTGTACACGAAGTGCATCCAATTTTTGCCGTAACCCTCTCAACTTTTTAGCACATGCTATGTGGGTGAAATGATGATACCATGCAACTTTCAACCTTTTCAAGATTCATTTATAGTGCTTTTCAATTTCAGGTCATTTAGCTCAAAAAATCAGTAAATGCATGAATATATCAGATGAAGTCAGAAAGGGTTGAAAGTTGATGATGTGGCTTTGAATGGTGCATTTTGAACACACAAAATCTGGAGTTCAAATAAGTTCAAAAAAACGAATCCCTT